>LYNE01000979.1:43164-86704 GCA_001662545.1 Rosa x damascena | reverse complement strand
ATCAAGATCAATCCATTCATGCAATCTTTTTATCTTATTAGTTACCATGGAATGCTATCAACCAAGACACAAAGATCAAAGCAACCAATGTCCCTTATTTTACTTCCATTTACACAATTGATCAAGCAACACACTCAATCCAATATATTTCAAAGACAAGTATCACACAATCAACGCAATTTGTAATCTCATGCATTCGAAGCATTAAGAACAAGTGAAAGTTTAGTCAATAAACATGCAAATTCAAGTACTCGAAGCGAATCTTTTCATTACATGCATAATCTGATCTCAACCTTTGTACAAAGCCTTTACTACCATATTGAATTAGGGTCACGAAGCATTAACCTAATTACTAGCTCCAATTACATACAATCATCCTAAGTTTGCAACCAAAGAACAAGAACACATAAAAGTTATCTATAAAACAAAACCAGATTATCAATCCATATTCGGCAACAAGCAAGAATCAAGAACACACAAACAACTTAAACATTGAAAAGACTATCAAAATCGAATCCAAAAATAAGAAAATTAACTCATGGTTTCGGTTTTACACAAAGAAAAACAAAAACAGAAATTCTATCTAACAAGTTACAAAACCGAGAAGAAAACATGAGGAAGATGGTATGAACAACCCTTAGTCACATCCCAAGGGTCCAAAGCAGCTCCAATGTGGTGGCACAAGGTGAAGATCACGGCAAAGTTGGAGGATGGCACGGCTAGGAACTTGCAAGATGCGAAAACCTGAAACTCAAGAACAAACCGGTAAGAAACGAAATTGTGGAGAATAATGTGTCACCCCTAGATGTCTAATTCACTAGGTATATATAGAAGGACGTCCAAAGAACTCCCAATTCGTTTCTACTTGGTTTCTCTTAGTTTGTGTTGATCTAGGACTCCGTTGACACAAAACAGATTTCCGGTAGAATTGACCTCAGTCCACTAAAACGGCCATAACTTCCTCTAGAAAATAGATATCGATGAGCTGTAAAAATTTCTGAAAACTAGAAATCTGTAGCTTTCCAACCATGTAAAAATAATAATTTTCTGAGCTCTGAGAGATTTTTGCACTCGGTTGAAGTTGACTGATCTGCACAGGCAGATTTTTGCACTCGGTTGAATCTGTAATGGATTTGACTTTTGAAGCACAAGTTGAGTCCAATTCGGTTTTCCTTGCAATCACATGCCTCCCACATGTCTTCCATGCCTTATTGAAGAATGAAACGTCAAGAACACCCTAGAACCTTCAAGACTATCACCGAAATTTACAATCCTTTTCCACTTCTAATTCTAACTCCATGTTTCTCTCAAAACCGAATTCAAAGTATACTCTCCTTCCATATGCAAGGCATATGATCTTCTTGAGTCTTCTAGATACTTCATGAATGTTCCAAGGCTCTCCTAGTATGAGTAGAACTCCATATGCAAGTAGGTTTCCTAGTTGAATACAAACTTCTTTTCTGCGATTCTTCTACACTCTTCCGGAACCTTCTTGAGTAATCCTTATCCAACAGGGACTCCTTGTCACACTAGGATTCCTTATCTAAGTAGAATTGGATTTCCTTTTCCAAGTAGAACTCCTAGTCCAAGCCAGCTTCAGACTCCTACTCCAACTGGGATTTCTTTTCCTAGTCAAACTGGGAGAACTCCCATTTCTTCATTTCTTTCCATTTCTGCGACACTTGTGCCTTCCTTAGCCATTTTTGGACTTTGAGACTCCATTTAACCTATAAAAACAGTAACTAAGTTAAATTGATCAAGATAAAGGAAATAACTTAGCAAGATATAGGGTTTAAACATTATAAACGTCGCATTTTATGCTCCTATCAAAAAACTCCAAGCCCAAAGTCATTTTTTTAGTTGGAGTAAAGGAAAAAGATCCGCCTAATGTAGGACAACATTTCTTTTGCAGGCAAACTGTATACAGAATAATAAAGCGAGGAAACTCAAGAAATAGGAAGAAAACTATAACCAAATAGTATGAAATCCTATTACCATATAAGTCCCAAGTAAGGTGTGCACAGTCTTTTGCATATTTTGATCGATGGAATATTCCAATACAAAAGTATTGGACCTTTGAACAAAAAATTATCCAATAGGATCTTCTCTTTTGTCTGGTAAATGGTATGAATGACTGGTATACAAATCAAGGACATATTTATCTTCTGCTTTCAAGGCCCACGTATCCACCAACTTCTACTAGAAATATATCAGCAAGGAAATGATTTAAAGTTCGCCAGCTGGGAGATTCCCAGGGCAGATCATTGGTCCTATATACCCAACAATATTCTACAGATGCTGGTGATGAGAATGCATCTTCAATGACCTTCTATACCAAAGATGGAACAACCACAACAATCAATGCCCAACAGCTTTGACACATGGGTAACCTTTAGGAGTTTAAGGGCCTTTCATAACAATTTCTAAACCACTGCTTGTTTCTTAAAGTATTTTTATTCTTATTTTATTCTAAATGAATTGAAAAGTCAGACGTATTTGAGCAAATAAATTTAACTCTATGATTTGAAATACAGAATATCAACCACAAGACTATTTTAGACAGGAAACAAATGAATAGAAACATACAGATGAGAACCTGAAGTGTAACAGTTGATGTAATAAACCCAAGTATATTAACCCAACACGTGGGTGACAGATAATTGCTGCCTCTTTAAAAGTTGTGGTATTTTGGTCTGCAAGGAATATGTAGCTCTCAGCCTAAAATCCAAATCAAAGCATATTGCTGAAATTACATTGTTCTAATAATACCATTCAATTTAACTTTATTCGGGCTCAGGTGGCAGGTAAATTGTAAATTTCTTGCTAAAGTAAATTCACAATGTACTTAAAACACTTCAAACAGATTAAGAGACTATTTTCTGCATGACTGAAGTCAACAATAGAATGTAATAAGTCTCAAATGAAGGCAAACATGGGAGCTAATGGTCAGGTTTTAGTATGCTGCAAAAGTACATGTGCTCTATCTAGATGTTGCATCCCTGGAAAAGTAAGCATTTACATCTTGCAAATTTGTGACCCTCTTTCACTTTCACAATTTATACTTGGCAGATTTACAGGATGGAAGTGGTTTTTCTCTAATTATGAAAATCCTATTTTCACTTTTTCTTGTAGAAAATTAGTTGTTCTTTGTTAAGAACACTCCGGGGGAACTTGGGATTAACAAGTACAATCTTCGCATTTCGTCGAATACCTTCTGGGCATTGCCACATTTGCCGTACATGTCGACTAGAGAACTGCATATATAGACATTTGAACAAAAACCCAACTTGATAACATTGGCGTGAATGGCGCTACCCACATCGAAAGAAGCCGATGTTGCGCAGAAATATATGATTTTGGTGAGGTTTTGAGGGGTTGGTGAAGACCCAAACAAGAGGTCCAAACCAACTAGTTTTGATAGCTTTTGGGTCATTGTCATGTTGGTATTGGGTCTTCATATTGCCACAGGGGTTAAGTCCATTTTCTTAAACGAGTTAAATCGAGGAGAGGCCTAGTTCATAAGGAGTTTCTTTTATAAGTGAGGGTCTGTGAGTTCTATACTATATAATAACGAGTTGTTATGTGCTTCTCAAAATGAGTTAGATATATAGGGTTTAGTGTTTAGGACTCCTATCATAGGACATCTATTAATAACATTGTACCAGTCATAGGAGTTAGATGATATGTCTAGTTGATATTAGGGTTGTAATATTCTTTTTTACCTGGTCTAATCGGGCAAGGTTTTTGATGAGACCACATGTTCTCTATTTGTGGTTTGAAAGCTTCAGGCTATGATGGATTTCCAGCATTATTAGATGATATGTCTAGTTGATATTAGGGTTGTAATATTCTTTTTTACCTGGTCTAATCGGGCCAGGTTTTTGATGAGACCACATGTTCTTTATTTGTGGTTTGAAAGCTTCAGGCTATGATGGATTTCCAGCATTATTTTATCAAAAATTTTGAAGTGTATATTCAGCTGATGTCTTTTCTACTATGCAAAATGCCTTCAATTCTAGCATTATCCCTGCTGGCTTGAACCATACTATTATTTCCTTAATTCCTAAAGATACTGGTCCTCAAAATATGGTTCAGTTAAGGCCTATCAATCTATGCACAACAATTTACAAGGTTATTTACAAGATCATTGTTGCAAGAATAAGACCTTTGATGCAGAAGCTTATCAGTCCCAATCAAGATAGCTATGTTTCAGGAAGACATATATCAGACAATATCATGATTGCTCAGGAGATCCTTTACAAATTCCAAAAATCTACTGGCCAAAAGAGTTTCTTTGCTTGGAAGGTAGATCTTTCTAAAGTCTATGATAGACAGCTGGAAATTTATTGAATTTGTTTTATATGAAACTCTTCTTCCTGAGCCTTTAAACAAGTTGATTATGAGTTGCATTTCAACCACTAGTTTTCAGATATGCTTCAATGGTGAGCTCACTGACTCTTTTTATGCTCAAAGAGGTATCAGACAAGGTGATCCTCTATCACCGTACATTTTCATTTTGTGTATGGAAAAACTATCTCACTTAATTCAATCGGTTGTTAATGTTGGGGCTTGGAAAGTTGTGAAAGCTTCCCAATCTGGACCTCAAATTTCCCATTTATTCTTTGCAGATGATCTCATGCTTTTCTCTGAAGCTACTGTTGAACGGGCATGCATACTCAAGAATTGCCTTGATATTTTATGCTCGTTATCTAGTCAAGTAGTAGGTTACAAAAAAATCTCTTATTTTATGTTCTCCTAATACTAATAATGACATTGCTACTGATATCAGATCCATTTGTGGATCTCCTCTCACTTCTGATTTGGGAAAATACCTAGGTATGCCCCTCATTCACTCAAGAGTCAATAACTATACATATGCCAGTATTCTTGATAAGGTTCAAATTAGTAGACTTTCAGGTTGGAAATGCAAAAATTTGAGCTTAGCTGGTCGATTAACTCTAATTCAATCTGTGACTGCTGCTATTCCTAATTATTCCATGCAAACTGCTAGATTACCTATGTCAATCTGTGATGATTTGGACAAAATAAATAGAAACTTCCTTTGGGGTAATTTAGAGAGCAAGAAAAAGGTGCATCTTGTAAACTGGAATATTGTTTGCTTGCCTAAATCTCTTGGAGGTATTAGAGTCAAAAAAGCTACTAATATGAATCAGGCAATGCTAGCTAAGGCTAGATAGAGGATCTTTCAAAATGACTCTGGTTTGTGGGCCTCAATTTATAGAGAAAAGTACTTGAAACATGATAATCTCTTTGATAAGGATTATCACTATCCAAAGAATTGTTCCAGTACATGGAAAAGTGTCTCCCATGGAGCTGATTTATTGAAACGATGACTTATTTGGAGAGTTGGAGATGGTAAGAAAATTAAATTCTGGACTGATATTTGGCTGTCTCCTCTACCACTCATACACTATGCTCTTCTTGGTGCCTTTATTGATATCAATATTACTCTATGCTCTTTTTGGGATGCTAATGGTTGGAACATTGACCTGCTATCCTCGCTTCTTCCTTATGATATTGTTAATCAAACTGTTCACATTCCTCCTGGGTTTGATGGTTGTGGAGAAGACATTCAAATTTGGTATTGCACTTCAAATGGTTCTTTCTCTGTAAAGTCTGCCTATGGTATCTTTTTTAATGATTATACTGAGAATAAATCTCCATGGAAATTCTTATGGAGAATGCAGATTCCCCCGAACTGAAGACTTTTTTATGGGTGCTCTATCATGGGAAGCTCCTGACTAATGTGCAGAGAGCTAGAAGACATCTTACTCATGATGACTCTTGTCCTATTTGTCACACAGCCAGTGAGTCATTATCTCATCTCTTTAAAGATTGTCCTGCTGTTTATCGTATATGGAACTCCTTCTCTTTGCCCGAATTTGTTGGGAACACCTTTAACATGGATTGGGAGGGTCGATTAAATGCTCATCTCCACTGCACTACTAAAACAAGCGCTGGAGTTCAGTGGTGCTTAGCCTTTGTCTTTATTTGCTGGTATATCTGGAAGTGGAGAAACAAGTTTGTTTTCGATGCTCAATTTCAAATTCCCACAAATCCTGGTATGTTGATCTCCTCTGCTGCTACTGAATGGATTAATGCACAGACTAAGGTGGATTTAAATAAGGCTTATAATCTCAACTTACTCAATTGGTTAAAAGCTCCCATTGGTTTTTGTAAATTGAATGTTGATGGTACTAGAAATAGATTGTTTGGCAAAGTTGGTGTTGGTGGTGTTATCAGATCTCCCTCTAGAGATTGGATCAAAGGGTTTCAAGTAACCTGGGCATTAATGAGGTTTTGGATACAGAAACATGGGGTTTGTATTATGGCCTTAGGCAAGCCCTTGCTTGTCATATTACTAAGATCGAGGTTGAGTCAGATTCTGCAATTTTGGTGAAACTTATTCTTGATAGTGATGTATCTATCCATCCTCTTGGCTCTCTGATTGATTGCTGCAATGCTTTGATCAAGAAGTTTCAATCTTTCTCCCTAAAGCACATCTATCTTGATTGCGATATGGAGGCAGATTGCCTTGCAAAGAATAGCATTGATCATGCTTATGGAGTCATTGAATTTGATGTTCCTCATGTTCATGTTGCTAATGCTTTTCTTGAAGATTTTGATGGAGCTACTAGAGTAAGAAGATCTCGTGTCGAACTTTCTAGTGGTCATGCTTAGCTAATTTTTAGTTTTGTCTGTTTTCTGGGCCTCTTTAGGTCCCCTTTGTAACCAAAAAAAAAATTACTATAATTCACTATTGTTTAAGAATGAGAGATTGATAAGAGAACTGTGTATTTCATTATTGAGAATAGCAGCCCTATATATAAGGATTACAAAGTACATGTTCTAATGATACAAGGAAAACTATTCTGAATAGGATTAGTAATTCTAGAACCTTCTCTCCTATTACAATCATAGAACTAATCCTAGTTTGATTAGGCACACAAAAGTCGATTTCCATCAACACTCCCCCTTGTGCCACTCAAAGTTGGTGGTGACGCTTCATCTGTTGCCTCGTTAAAAACTTTGCTCGAGTGATAAACCCTGTGGGAAAAAAGCAAGCTCGAGGAGGAGAAAAAGAGTATAACATGTCATTCACTTTTCGAGATCGAACATGTAGACATCATACCTCCCCCTGATGTCGATATCTCCCCCAAATTGCTACAATCATGGGAGTTCGGATAACTTTCTCAATCTGATGCTCCTCACATGTTTCTCGAAGGTGAATTTAGGTAACGACTTAGTGAATAAGTCCGCTACATTATCCTCTGATCGGATTTGATTCCCTTCAATCTTTAGAAGTGATTGTTGTTGCTAATTATAAAAGAACTTAGGCAATATATGCTTGGTCTTGTCACCCTTGATGAAACCTAACTTCATTTGCTCAATACAAGCTGCATTATCCTCATAAATGCATGTAGGTTCATCCGTGGTAGACTTCAAACCACAAGTTCCTTGAATATGTCTAATTACAGAACTTACCCATATGCATTCACGCACGGCCTCATGTAGAGCAATAACTCTCATGATTTGAGGAAGTAGCAACAAGGGTTTGTTTTGTAGACCTCCAAGATATCGCAGTTCTTCCCATGGTAAAGTCATAACCCGTTTGGGACAGACCTTTGTGAGGGTTAGAGAGGTACCCTACATCAGCAAAACTCATCAAAACATCATCGTCATTTTTTATGGAGGGGAGGAGGAGGACTCTAGTCACCATGGGCGACGGCGGCAGCGTGGCCGGTGGCCGAACCATGGACTGCAGCGGTTTGCCTTATGGGGTCCGTTCCCAAATTTTTGTCATTCCTCTTTTCTCTGTAGGGATAAAATAGGCTCATATCAATCGTACCTTTTAAGTATCGAAAGATTGTCTTTACACCAATCCAATGGCGGCATGTTGGCGCAGAACTATGTTGAGCTAAAAAGTTCACTGCAAATGCGATGTCTGGTTTTGTGCATTGAGCTAAGCACAATAATGCACCTATTGCACTTAAATAGGGCACTTTGGCCTCTAATAATTCTTCGTCCTCATCCTTTGGACGAAACAGATCTTTTCTAGGCTCAAGACTACGGCCAATCATGGGAGTACTCACAGGTTTTGCTTTGTCTTCATTAAAGCGCCTTAGAATTTTTTGAGTATATGCAGACTGAGGGATCAAAATCCCATCATTACTGTGCTCGAGTTCTAAACCGAGACAAAACTGTGTTTTCCCAAGATGTTTCATCTCAAATTCGGATTTCAAATGTTTAGCAGTTTCCTTTAACTCATCTAGAGTTCCAATTAGGTTTATGTCAACGACATAAACTGCTACAATTGCAAATCCAGAACTTGTTCTTTCCAAGTAGTCACTTAGACAGTTATACCACATCCGTCTGGATTTTTTTAATCCATATAGTGAGCATTTTAATTTTATTGAAAACGCTATCCGTGATTTAGAGCCACTTGATTTGGGTAATTGAAGTTCATATGGAACCTTCATATATATCTCTGAATCTAGATCCCCATAGAGATATGTTGTAACCACATCCGTGAGCTGCATGTCAAGTTTTCGGAAACTACCAAACTGACAAGGTAGCGGAACGTTATAACGTCCATTACGGGAAAGTATGTCTCCTCGTAGTTGATTCCAGGGCGTTGTGAGAAACCTTGCACCACAAGGCGGGCATTATATCTAACCACCTCATTTTTCTTATTACGCTTTCTAACAAAGACCCATTTATGGCCAACAGGCTTTACATCTGGGGGTGTCTGCGCTATAGGCCCAAATACCTGTCTCTTTGCTAGTGAATCTAATTCAGCCTAGATCGCATCTTTCTATTTAGGCCAATCCGCTCTTCATTGACATTCTTCGACAGAGCGAGGTTCGATATCATCATATTATATAATTCCTTTTGCAACATGATATGCAAAGGCATCATCAATAGCAATAGAAATTCAATCCATCATCTCATGTACACTAGTGTAATTCATGGAGATCTCACTATTCTCTGGAATTGGTTCTGACATTGGAGCGTCCCCCAATGATGTCTCTTGGACATAACCATAATCCGGAATATTCTCATGAGATGGATTATTTACATCGATGATTAATGGATTATTTTGTGCCAAACTCGCTTTCTTTCTTAGGTGAGAATCCATCGACCCTTTGGGCCTCCCGCGCTTCCTTGCAGGGAGCCTGGCCTGAGCCACTGCGCCATCACCATTGTGGGCGGCTGCGCCATGCCCAATGACACTAGGGACGGCGCTATGTCCTCTATTTTTAGGGACTTCAATCCTTGCAGGCACATTTGCAGCATGTATGTATGATCTCGTCACTTTAGCGATATCAGAAAACGCATCAGCAGTCATCAAATCTGCTACGTTCTGAAGATTGAGAATTCTCTGCACTTCAATTTCAGACTGTGCTATTTGGGGATCAAGATGAGACAAAGTGGGAACAGACCACGACAATTCATGTTGTTCCTGTTGAACATTTATGTTCTTATCTCCCCCTAACGACGGGAAGACTGCCTCATCAAAGTGACAATCCGCAAATCTAGCGCTAAAGAGATCGCCTGTCAAGGGTTCTAAGTAGCGGTTAATAGTTGGATAATCATATCCAACATAAATGCCTAATCGTCTTTGAGGACCCATTTTGGTGCGTTGTGGCGGCGCAATTGGCACATAAACTGCACACCCAAATATGCGTAAGTGTGAGACATCAGGCTCATACCCAGTCACCATCTGGGACACAGAATAGGGTTGAGTGGCAGTGGGCCTCAGACGAATAAGCACAACTGCATGCAATATTGCATAGCCCCAAGCAGAAATAGGGAGATTGGTGCGCATTACCAATGCTTTAGCAACCATTTGTAGTCGTTTAATGGCAGCTTCTGCGAGGCCATTTTGGGTGTGAACATGAGGAACTGGATGTTCAACTTCATCCCAATGGACATGCAATAATCATCAAAAGTTTTTTATGTAAACTCCCCAGCATTGTCTAGTCTTATAGACTTAATAGGATGATCAGGGTGGTGAGCCTGTAACTTAATAATTTGTGCTAGGAGTTTAGCAAATGCAGCATTCCTGGTGGACAAAAGCATGACATGTGACCAGCGTGTCGATGCATCAACCAACACCATAAAATATCTAAATGGTTCACAAGGTGGTTGAATAGGTCCACAAATATCACCTTGGATTCTTTGCAAGAATGGTATGTTTTCTTTAGTGTCCTTTGCATAGGATGGTCTCGATCCTAATTTTGCAAACAGAGCAAGCTTTGCAGAATGAATGATGGGCTTTAAAAACAACCAATGAGGTTTTTGGTTGAGCCATGAAGTCACAATTGAATTTAGAAGTAGAAGTTGGAGTCAAGGGAGCATAGGTGGCGTCAAGGCCACTCTTGGACAACAAGGGGACGGCGCCGTGAGGCGCAGTGGCTCCTTCATGGTCCAAAATCCGATTTTTACTTCTTTTCGTTCTAAAGAATGGATGTCTGTGTGAAGTCTTTAATATACGGATCATCATATCACGACCTGGATGTCCCAAACGGTCATGCCAAAGCCTATATGTGTCAGAATCCCATAAATCATCTCTCATAACATGATTGGATTCAATGACTTGAATAGTGGTTGCATACAACCCACTAAATTAACACATAAGTTTCTCTAAGACTCTTTTATATCCGTAGTCATTAGAGGTGATGCAAAGGGACTCTTGTCCATTCTCACAATGTGTTTCCACATGAAAACCATTGGCTCTTATATCTTTGAAGCTCAATAGGGTTCGTCCAACCCTAGGAGCATAAAGAGCTTCGGTGACATTTATATTCGTGCCATTTTGGCAACATAAATTGGGTTGGTCCTCTACCATGAATCATTCAGCCATTGTAGTCACAAAAGATCGAGTAGGCGTCATTCATAGGAATAATTGCCTATTTTGAAGGATTGTATGTGTAGTTTCACTATCCAAGAGGCATTCTAGCTCTCCGGGAAACGTACTGAAAAATAATAAAGTTCGAAATTAAAATATGTCCAAGACATTCAAAAATAAATTGATACTTTATTAATAAAATAGCCAATGATTACATCAAAGTTTCTTGACCAAAATCTAATCCAAAAATAAAAATCAAACTTTAAACAAATTGTAGTCACTTAATCCGTTTAGTAACTCCAATTATAAGTGACTACAATTTGGTTGTGACCAGGTAAGGTAAGGCGAGATTTTCGTGGAGCAATGCCCACTTTTAAAACCGTTCTCTCAATTCAAACCTTTCCTAGACAATTACTCTTGGATGCACCTAGTGATGATGAGAGAGAGTTAATACAATAAGTCATTTTATTGATTAAGGCATAATTGCCATTACATAATTCTTGAAAAAATAAAGGACTGCACTAATCAAAATCTGCGGCATCCTTGTGCACTACTTTGACATATTTGAGTCCACTATGGTGAGATTAACGTTGGCATCATCACCATCATCATCTTCTTCTTCTTCGGCAAAGTGTACCTCTTGCTCTCTTGCTTCTCTATATGCTTTATAATGTGCAGCCAATTTGTTGCTTGCATTGCATTGTTTGAACCGATGTTCAATAGATCCACATCTATGGCATGCATCATTGTGATTTCCTCCCTTGAATTGAGGTGCATCTTGTGCACGAGGATGAGTTGGAAATCGATGTTGGACGGTGGCGCCATACCTATGGCCGGCGGCATTATATCCTCCTCTCCCACTTTGGCCTTTGTTGCCACGTGTTCCCGCTCCATTCTGGCAGTTACCTTACTTTGTAGGGCAATTATATGGACCAAAACATCTATTTTGTCCTTTAATTTTAGAGTTCCGCTCCTTGCGCCCTCCTTTGGGTGCATTGTTATAATTCGCCTCTTGAACGCTCTTAGTTCTGATAGGCCTTGAATTATAATTCTTCACGAGGATGGTATCATGTTTTTCAGCTACAGACATGACATTGATGAGTTGATGAAACCTCGTGATCCGTCCAACATTGTACTCACCTCTGTATTGCTTGGATACCAAAATTGCTGAGACGGGGAAGATGGAGAGAGTTTTCTCAATTAGCTCTTGCTCTCCATTGAACCTTCAAATCGGGGAGGAGGGAATCCTGGACATTACCAAAACGCTCTTCTAGCGCAACCCATAGTTCTCTAGAATCCTTGATCTCCATGTATTCCAATCGGAGTGATTTGTCCATGTGGCATCTCATCAAGATGAGGGCAGCAGCATTATTTGTAGCTATAAGCTCGAATATGAGCTCAGGATTAGGTGCCTGAACTATGGGTAGGATCCCTTTCGAAGTGAGAAGATTCTCAACATTCGAGACTCAACTGTGGCATTCCTAGCCAGTTGAATCAAGCATAGGAAAGTCGAGCTTCGATTTCGACATCCTGAAAGCAAGAAGAAGAAGTAGATTAGTTTCAGAGTCAAAGCTTCCATGACAACTAATAAATAATAAGATTTTCGAGCTATGCTACCAAGAAATCGATTTCCAAGAATATTTGGATTAGACCGAAACAATGATGTTTTATATGGTCATAAATTGATGCTTGCAGATGCTCTTAATTAGTCTGAAGTCTTACGAATGTTCTTAGTTAATTTATAGCGTGAATCCCCACGATTCGGCTTTTCAAAGAATCGAACCCACGTTATAAGAAAGGTGGGATGTAGAAGAAGGGAGGTTTCAAGTCCCCGAGAAAAAGAAAGAAAATTTAAAAACAAAAAGCAGGAACTTTAATTAAAACTTACTTGGTTAATAGGAGCTTGAAACCTTGAAACCTTGAAACCTTCAACTTTGGAGTTGATTTGGTGTTGTTGACCGAAACAGGAAAAAGGAAGCCGAGGGTGTCAGAAAACTGGGCCAAGATGGATGGGAGGTGCGGCCGGCGGTTGGGCTGGTGTTGGATGCGGTAAGACAGCAACAGACGTTGGCCGAGTGGGCTGGAGTGTGGCCGACAGGTCTGGCCGAGGTAAGCCGAGGAGCTGGCAGACAGATGCTTGCGTAGGGGCGCATAGGTGTTGTAGGGGCAGGCGCGCAGGTGAGGCTAGCGTGGGCTAGGGGCAGTGGTAGTAAGGCTTATGATGAAGAAGATTTTCGGGTTTTGATTTTTATTTCAGGGTCAGGACTGGTGCTGATAATGTGTTTAAGAATGAGAGATTTGAGAGAGATTGATAAGAGAATTGTGTATTTCATTATTGAGAATAGGAGCCCTATATATAGGGATTACAAAGTACATGTTCTAATGATACAAGGAAAACTATTCCAAATAGGATTAGGAATTCTAGAACCTCCTCGCCTATTACAATTATAGAACTAATCCTAGTTTGATTAGACACACAAAAGTCGATTTCCTTCAACAACTATGATATGAAGGTTGTGTTGTCAATTTTAATTTAGTACTCGCAATGCACGAATCAATTGTAGAATAGATGTGCAAGCACGAGGTCATTCCCTCAAGGACTGATTGAGACAATTTTGTTATGACAAGTGTGCTATACTTAAGTGAAACAAACTGATTTTTATGATGTGATTGAGTTTTAAACAGGAAATTTAAGAAAGGAAAACTAAAATTAAAGACAAGAATGAGCAATGAGATTTAAAATCTAAAGAAAGCAAATTATGAAGATGCTAGAGCATTGAATCCACCACCTAATACTTCTATCTAATTCTCTAGTTGATAAAAATTGAATTCCCTAGATTTCATGCTAAAGATTTCCGTACATAAGCTTTATTGATCCCTGACATATGCCAAAGTTCTTCTAACCTATGAATTCCAACTTATTGATCCTGTATAGAACTCAAGTAACCAAACTATAATTTACTCTACTTAATGATCAGGTTCAAGCAAACATGTTCAACTCCATAAAGCACAAAGAACTAGGAAATCATGCAAACAAGAATATCGACTATGATCAAGCACTTGTATTCTCAATTCACAACTCTTTAATCACAAGATTGAATTATCTTTTGGCACCCTAGAAAACATCTACTCATTGATCAAGCATCATATTCTCCAACCAAATAACTCAAACAAAACCTAGGTCTTATTGATCCTGAGCAAAGATTTTGAATAAAAGTTCTATTGAAACGGTGATTAAGAGTTTAACATAGAAATCAGAAATTCAATAGCAAACCAACTAAACAAATAGAATAGTCATACTAGGGGCTTCATCTCAGCCCTAGCTTAGAAGTTTAGCAATCCATGACTATGAAAAACATGACTAGAATCAAAGAAAACATGAAACAAACAATGGAAGAATTGAGGAACTTGGGTCCAGTGATGGTGAAAGCTTCTCTTCTCCTTGTTCTCTACGGAATCTGCTGCCTCTTATGTCTCTAGACGTTGCAGGTTTTCTGCCTGGGCTTCGTAGGTCTTCTAGTCAAACTTGGAATAGATTTCTTCTCTCCGTAGAAACGCAGGGTTATTAAAGTCAATGCAAGATATTACTCCAAATATGTCAAACACGTTCAGCCTTGTTCCATTCAAGTGCTAAGATGTAATAACCTCGTGGAAGAATCAAACAAAAAAAAACATTTCACTCTTCCTTTAGCTTTTCACTCTCCATTTTGGCTGTCTCGGTCTCTCTTTTCGTCCCAAGCATAATTGCTTCTCTTTTTCTTTTTCTCTGTCTCGAGCTCTCTCACTTTCTCTCTCGTCCGAAAGCATCCAAGAAACAGAGCAATTATTCTCCAAGCTTGTTCTCGCTCCACAGGCCATCGATCGACCCCAGACCACGTTCCACGCCTTCACCTCTTCCTAGCGCAATTGCCAGTGGCATCCTTGAGCTGCTACACGGCCGGAAACGACAGCAGCAGCTCAGCGTTCGTTTGAGCCATTTTGGTTCCAAGCTCAATCTCTCACGCTACAGGCCACCAAAACTCACGATCCTTAATCTCAGGATCGGGCCAAGTTGTTGAAGTTTTCATGTTCGTCGGAGCTCAACCCGTTTTGATCGAAAAACAACCCTTCGATCCGGATATCTCGAGTTACAAACCACCACTTCCTGTGATTCTTGGCCTGGTGAGTTCTCCTTGAGATTCTTAACAACTCTCCAGAAGGAATCGAGGCCTGAGGTTGAATTTTTTACGTCGGAACTCAAGCTCGCCGGATTCTGGAATTTTTCCGGCCACCGGAACTTTCGATCAAGATATCTCGAGCTGTAGAGCTTCGTTTTGAGTGATTCTTGAACCAGTGAGTTCACCTTTAAGTTCCGAACAAGTCTCCTGAAGGAATCGAAGAGAAAGGAGGACATTTTTACGTTGATCGGAGCTTCACCAGTTTCTGCAGATTCTCACCGGTTTCTGGAAAAATTCCGGCCACCTCGATTGTTTTAGGTAATTTCGACCCCTTCCGGTCATTTCCAGCTTACATGCTAGTTAGGAAAGTTGTTAAGCTTGATGAGATGAAGAGGAGCAGCCCGGCCCCGACACCATTGGCGGTGGTCGACGGCGGCTCTGCCACTAACTCCGGTGGCCTTTTCCGGCCACCTCTGGGGGTCAAAAATATGGTTTCTGTACATTTTTAGATTCCATATTTCAATACGATCATTGTGATATATTATACGCAATTTTTGGATATCGTATGATTAAGTTATGAATTTTTATGTTTCGATCGATTTCAATCGTTCGATCCATGATCTGTGAAGATCAGACCGTCTGATGGACTCGTAATTTTGATATGATAATCGTATGACTGTTCCAGTGACTTTGTATAGTCACAGGCGAAGATCTGACCGTTGGATCTTTGTGATAATTTTTAGAGGATGATCCTAAAGGCGATTCGTGAGGATCAGACCGTTGGATCATCATTTAATTTCAATCCGACCGTTGGATTGTCGTTTGAGTATGTTTTTGAGTTATTGGCTAAGTTAAGGTCATGTTTGATTAGGTGATTGACGGTCTTCCTTGGGTGAGCTGTTTCGGTGTGTTTGTGTTAAATTGAAGACGCAGCGGGAATATCGAGGTGAGTAAACCTCACGTGGTTCATATTACGAACCGAATAAATTTAATTACATTATTTTGTCGCAATTGTGTGAAAATATTTATGGAATAAATATTTGTTTTAAAATCATATGGACTTGATCAACTACGGTCCATAGGTAAGTAAAACGATTTTAACCATACAAATGAATTTCTTGGTTTTATTGCATGTGAACTATAGTTGGTATTAGTGATTATTCCTGAGCGGATAATTACGTATATATATATATATATATATATATATTTATGTGATTATATACGAATTGGTGTGACATTGAAGAGTGTGAAATGTTGATGATTTATTTATATGGAATAAAATGTGAATTACCATATATATATATATATATATATATATATATATATATATATATATGTGTGTGATGATTTCTTGTTAATATTCATGATTTCATTGGAGGATGTATAGAGTGGAGGATATAGGGTTCTAAGGACAGATGTCCAAAGTTCGACGGTTAAGGATAACCGGAGTGTTTGTGTTCTGAGGACAGGGATGTCCGAAGTTCGACGATTATAGTGTTAACCGGAGTATATTGTTCTGAGGACGGGGGGTGTCCGAAGTTCAAGGGTTATTAAACCTGGCGATTTGTCGTTTACTTGCACCTAGGCCAAGGTGACTGTAGCGATGTAGTTAGAGCTCTAACGTATGGTCAAGATGGACCAAAGTGGTGATCTGTGGGGTGGGTGTCTGTAGGACCAGTGTAGTGTAATGTGATTTGAGGATTGTATAAATGTATTCCTTGTGGTTTTCCATGAGTAGTTGATGTCTCTTTGCAGACGTAATACTGTTGAATTTTACTTGAGTTAATGGAATTGAAATTTAATAAAATCAACAGTTCTTTCTGTTTACTCACAAGCTGTCAAAAGCTTACCCGGGGTTGGTGTTGTTGCAATCCCGGTACACTATTCAAACGGTGTAGCGGGTAATCCTACAGGTCAGGAGATTCGAGAAGGTGATCAGGCTGCTTAGAGTGGTGGTATTGAGTTACAGCATTATTGTGAGGTTGTTATGCTCATCTGAGCTTACATTATATTTGGAGAGAGTGTGCTGTAATAAATAAACTCCTTGAGGATTGGTTATGTATTATTGAGTGGTGTGAGGTGTGTTTGTTCTGAGGAAAAAATTCAGGACGTTTATTCTTTTAAGTTGTATAATTCATGCTTCGGATTTGAATTGGTTATTCAAAATTCGGTTCAAAATTCGGGGCGTGACATAAGAACAACGAACTTGCGCCTCACAAGTCAGATTCCGAAAAGATATGCAAAATCCGTCAGAATCTGCCTTCCCGAACTAGGTTCATTTAAACTATCATAACTTCTTCCAGAAAAATGCGAATCCACTTCCGTAAAATTCCTCAGAAAGATAACATCCATATCTTTCCAATGGTATAAGGCCTGCCGCTAATTCCTTGTGATAAGGTACAGTTTAATCCGTGAAGTTGACGCACAGCAGAGCCAATTCTGGACACTCAGGATAGCAAGCACCGTTTCAATCCTGCGTCTGACTTTAAGCTCCAAATCTTTCTTTTCTCCAAATTTAATCTACAAAACACAAACACAAAGTAAATGACTCAAAAATGATAAGAACTAAGCCTAGAATCCTACATTTAAGGGTATAAAAATGTAAGAAATTATGAACCTATAAGTTGTTCACCATTTTTTTTCAAATATAGTAGATAATGAAATAAATAAGTAGCTCACAGAGTTTCACTTAAAATTGCTATAATTTTCTCTCAATTTCCACCATTTTTTTTCAAAAATTTGTTGATATCAAAATTTTCCCGATATTTTCTTCGAAATTTCCATTGTTCAGACTATCGATATTTACTCAATGCTCAATATTTTGGTCATTGCCATGAACAAACCGCAATGCAATATGTATAACGGTCTTGTCATCACAACCCTCCAATTCATACAATCCAAATGCTTTGTTAGAAAGTCTACATGTATAATTTTCTACATGTAGAAAGTTAATGGAAAATAAGATTCCTTCAACTATACGTAATACATAAAACAAAGTCCAGTTGTTGAAATTTGAAGTCAATCCAACTGGGAATGAAATTGAAGAAACATCCTCAATCAGAGTCTTTCCTCAATTTATAGTATTTAAGATCTCAGCTACTCCCCCCAAATCGATCAATCTCAGCGTCACTGAGGTAGAAAACTAGAAACCCTACCATGAATTCTTTTCAATGGTCTATGATCACTGCATTGCTCATCTTCCTTCTTTATCTCCCCTCTTGCATTTCCATTCATTCCATTACTCCAAACCAAACCATCAAAGATGGCGACATTTTAGTCTCAAGCAGGAACCTCTTTGCGCTAGGGTTCTTCAGCCCTGGAAATTTTGGCAAACGTTACATTGGAGTTTGGTTTAACAAAGTTCCAGAGCAGACCATTGTTTGGGTAGCAAATAGAGACAACCCTGTCAATGATTCCTCTGGACTTCTAGTGATCGATGCAGATGGAGGCCTTGTCATATATGGAAAGGACAGAAAACTCCCTCTTTGGTCAGCTAGGCCTTGTCATTAGTTACTCTCTCTTCTCCAAAAAACTCCATGGCCAAGCTGCTGGATACAGGTAACTTCGTTTTGTTTGAGAATGGGCGGAGCCTGTGGGAAGGGTTTGATTATCCCTCAAATACAATGCTTCCCTTTATGAAAATTGGACTGAACCGGCGATCCGGGCTTAACCGGTTCCTAACTTCTTGGAAGTCCTAAGATGACCCGGGAACTGGTAATTTCTCAGCTAGGATTGATCCGGATGGGTTTCCGCAGCTGTTTTTGTACAGCGGTCAAGCTCCCCGATGGCGGGCCGGATCTTGGATCGGACACAGATGGAGTGGTATCCCCGAAATGACTCGTAATTTCATCTTCAACACTAGTTTTGTGAACAATCAAGATGAGCTATCCGTCATGACTGGCATTGAGGACGACTCAATCTTCTCAAGGATGGTGCTTGATGAATCGGGAATCATGGAACGGTCCATGTGGCAAGATCAGGATCACCGATGGAACAAGTAGTCAAGTACTGGAATGCCCCGGCAGAACTATGTGACGACTATGGAAAGTGTGGTCCAAATAGCAACTGTGACCCTTACAATGCTGATGAGTTCGAGTGTACATGCGCGCCTACCTGGGTTTGAACCTAAGTTGCTCCGTGCATGGTACTTGAGAGATGGCTCGGATGGGTGTGTGAGGAAAAAAGGAGCATCCGTGTGTAAAAACAGAGAAGGGTTCGTGAAGGTGTCACCAGTAAAGGCACCAAACTCATCTACTGCGCATGTAAACTTGACCATGGGTCCGAAAAAATGTGAAGAGGAATGCATAAGGAATTGTTCTTGCATGGCATACTCGAGTGCAGGTGACCCGCAAGAAAGGAATGGATGCGTGACATGGTACGGGGACTTGATGGATACAAGGACTTACACGAATGTCAATGATAGCTAAATTTAAAGCTATTGATTTTCCTTATTTCTCCTGCAAATATGTCAATTGTAATATAGGGAAATAAGGGTCTCCCGCAGAGGATTAAGTTAAACTAAATGCTTCAACAAAAGTCACAAAACGCGACTGTAGTTCCTACTGAACAGAAGTCGAAAAACAAACTAAAAACCTAACCAAAACAACCCAGAAAAATATGAAAATTTACAGAGATGTACTAGACACACAAAGCGTCCAGGACACAAAATTTGGGAATTTTTGGAGTTCGTTTACTATGAGAATAAAATAAGTCAAAACAGAGAACAGAAAGAAAAACGAAACTGGAACAGATTTGAGATTGGTTGATATCAATATAATGAAACTAGCTAGGAAGGAAGTATCCACCCCCAACAATCACACACAATACACTTTGTCTAATTTACTACCAATTAACTTAGTTGAAGACACTCAGATTGGCTCGGTACGCTTGAACACAACCTATTACTCTTTCTTACTTTGTACGCTAGGCAGGAAGTGCTCTACACCTAGACTATTCCCAAGCAATGCAACCTAAAGGTACGTTTATTAGATTAAACATGCAGAGATCATTAAGTTTAAAAAGAGTTTGAGCAATCACTAGGCATCGCAAATAACTTAGAGCCTTGCTAAACCTAGGGTTTTGTTTACTTGCTAGTGAAAACTACCAATTACTTCGCTAGACAATTTGAGGAATCCAACTATTGATCCAGGCATCAAACAATCAAAGTATTAGAACCCTAGCATGCATACTAAGTAGACCTCCAAAGCATACAAACATAGAGTTCATCAATGAGAAATCGGTAAACAAAACCTCAACTTTATTAATTGGAAAACAAATTGAATGTCAAAGCATGTTATGGATCATGTCTAGGGGCTTCAACTGCCCCTAACTATTGGAAATTTAGTTACACATAATTAGAATAAAAAACACAGAATAATGAAAAAGGGAGGAAGAAAAAAGAGAGAGAGAGCTGCTGCAGATTGATCTCCTTTTATATCCTTAGAGGTTGCCTTCATCTTTCTTGTTGTGTAGGAAATCCAAAACCTAAAAGAATTAGGGTTCACGTGCTTAGGTGGAGTTTTCCTATTGGCGTTTGAACTTGATGACTCATTCCAACCATTCACATCATGCCATTTGTCCATCATAAGTCAGAATATGAAGCAGAAACTCGTCCTCGGGCTTCTTGGTTTGATTTGGGCCTCGAAACATAAATTCCCTTCCAACCTCAGATTCACGCGCAGCCTGACCTCTATGTACTAAATCGGCCATAACTTCCTTTAGAAAAATGATATTGATGAGTCGTAAAACGATTTGGAAACTAGACATCCGAGGCTTTCCATCAATATAAACATCGACATCTGGTTCATCCGGAACTCGTCTCAGTGATCTGTCGAAGTTGACTGATCTACACAAGAAGATTTGCTGATTTTGCTTTTCAATCCCTCTTTTACTTCTTTTCTCCTTCTTTGCTCCAAGATACCTATAAAACAAATAAACAACGTAAATAACTAGAAAATACACTAAACTAACAAAGAAAGTATAGAGATTAACGTTATTAATATCGCATAAATATGCTCTTATCAATCAATCAAGACTTATATGTTCGAGTTGATTCAATTGAATTAGGTAATTCTTCCTTCTCCTTCGTTCAAATGTAAAATTGGTTTCACATATCATAGTAGAAGGTACATTTTTAATCGGATGTTACTCATTTTCTTAAATACATGCTGTTAATTTTTCGCCATATATGTTGGAAGCTGAACATGCAAAGAATGGTTCTCTTAGCAAGAAGGGAAAGCTGGCAATTACGATAACATCTATTTTAGTGTTCTTTCTTGTGATCTCTATCGCATATTGGTCCATAAAGATGAAGAGAAAAGGTAAGTCACTATGTCAACAGCTTGATTTACCAAGATGAAATTTTCAGTTTTTATTATCGATCAGTTTTGCTCAATTTGTACCTTACAGCACGCTATACAAATGCAACAATTTCAAGCTGCTTTAAGAATAACCAGTAGTTAACATGAAATTCTTGTTTTCTTTAATTGTTGACAGGTAATGAAAGACAAAATCCATTTCCATTTGGTGTCATCACACCTTCAATCTACTTGGAAGATTCTCCTAGTAGAACAGATCCTGATGGTAGCAAATTAAAGTAGGATATACCTTTCATTGATCTAAGCACCATATCTGCAGCCACAAAAAATTTCTCAGATTTGAACAGGCTTGGAGAAGGCGGATTTGGCCCCATTTATAAGGTAGTTGTTTACTCTTTTCTGAATGCACTATGTAAATGCATTATCAAGGGCTGAATATGAATTATCATACTAGTAGTTTCTGGTACAATACGTAAGGTTTTGAATTTTCATTTCAGGGAGTGCTTTCTAGTGGAACAGAAATAGCAGTGAAAAGACTGAGCAAAAATTCTGGCCAGGGAAATGAAGAGTTCAAGAATGAAGTTGTGCTGATTACAAAACTTCAACACAGGAACCTTGTGAGAATCTTAGGCTATTGCGTTCAAGATGAAGAGAAGATGCTAATCTATGAATACCTGCCTAACAAAAGCCTGGACTCTTTCATTTTCAGTATGTCTTCCTCTCGCTGTAGTACCATAAATTAAGTTAAAGCAAGCAAGGAAGTTATATAATCTATAAACATATTCCAGATGCACAGAAAAGGACATTTCTGGATTGGACAAGACGCTTGGAGATTATCTTTGGCATTGCTAGAGGGATCTTGTATCTTCATCAAGATTCGAGATTAAGAATCATCCATAGAGACCTAAAGGCCTGTAATGTTCTACTGGATTATGATATGAACCCCAAACTTGCAGATTTTGGTATGGCTAGAATATTCGGAGCAAACCAAATTGAAGCAAATACAAATCGCGTGGTTGGAACATAGTAAGTTTCCTCCAATTTGATCAATATCATAATTAGTCATGTGTTATATCATTTCCTCCATGTTATGACCACGAGCTAAATGAGTGTAATCAATTTGAAAACACAACCTCACCAAGTACACAATCCAAAGACAACAAATTTGGTTAACTATATAATGAAAGAAGTTTGCTTATAATCACTTTTCTTTTTGTTGTCATAGTGGTTACATGTCACCGGAGTATGCAATGGAATGACTATTTTCAGTGAAGTCCGATGTCTACAGTTTCGGTGTTTTGCTGCTAGAAATTATTACTGGCAGAAAGAACACCGGTTACTACTCTGATAATCCTGACTCAAATTTGGTTGGACATGTAAGTGTACAAGCTAGTCTAGCTATTTTCACAATCATTAATCACGACTTCATGAACCTACTCAATTAGTTTTGATAATTAACTTGATCCTCTGTCGTAAATGGTTTTCAGGTTTGGGACTTATGGAAAGAAGGCCGAGCCTTGGAAATCGTTGACCCATCTTTCGGAGAATCCTACCCCGTATGTGAAGTTCTACGGTGCATTCAAATCGCACTCCTGTGTGTGGAAGAGTACGCAAATGACCGGCCAACCATGTCAAAAGTTGTGTCTCTGTTAGGCAACGATGCAGCTCTTCCTTCACCAAGAAAACCTGGATTTCTGTTGAAGAGAAGTAACTATACCAGTGGAGACCCCAGTACTAGTACTAGAGATGCTAATTCCATAAATTATGTTACATGCAGTATAGTTGAAGCTCGCTAAAGACTGAGGCTCCCTCTAAAACCTAGCTTGTGTGCTAAGCAAAGGTTTTAGTACTAATTTTTTATTACAATAAAAATGATTACCTTATAAACGCCTTTTATTATTAACTGTGTAACAAAAACTATATAGAAAAACATTTGATAGTCAAGCTCAAGCTTAATTTGAGCTATCTCATAACTAAATACGAGTTGCTCCCGAGCAGAACTACAGCTCAAACTAGGCTTGTATCATATTAGAAGCATAGCTCGAACAAGCAAAAATTGAGCCGAACTCGATTCGCACCCTAGTTGTATCGAGCTGATTTACAACCCTAATTGATCCTGGAGTGGTTGTTGCTGCACAACTTGCTGATGAGTTGGGTTTGTCTTGAAAACTTCGGAATATCTGAGCACTAAATTACAATCATCAATGGCCACATGAAAAACAATGCCCACCATCTGCCACCGCCACCTTGAAACCCAAGTCGTTGAGCAACACCAGGAAGAGCTTGCCTTCTAAGTGGGAGGGCAGATTCAATTTAGCATTGTAATCCTTTTCCTTCTTTCCTTTTTAGTGCTTATTTTCAACCCATGATCCATCCAAAGGGACTTATGTTGCCCAATGCAGGTCAATCATATATCCAATAATGCACTATAGCGAAATAATATTAGGTGCACAATGAAAAAAATTAATAAATAAAAATCGCAGCTCTCCTCTGAAAAATTGAAGAGGCTTGAAATCTTGAGTTGCTTCCAACTGAATCTGAGCATTTGCAAGAACATCTACACATCCGTGTTGATTTCCTAGAGGTGCTAATTGAGGGATTTTTAGCAGTTGGATGTTATGCCATTCGCTCACAGCCAGCAACCAAAAGCACCATAAACTATAATTACAAACTTCGATGGCGAACGATTATCACATCATGAACATGATGCAGAAGTGTACCCATCGTAATTGAACAGCTCAATAAACTTATATATACTAAAGAATCATTCGGTTCTAGAAATGAACACAAATGCACTTCCAAACGTGAGCATCACTACAAAATCAAAAGAGGCATACTATTTCATCATAAAGCCTACTATTATGGACAACCTAATCTCGCAGACAAAGAAAGAATTATAATCTTATCATGAACGTCTCTTGTTTGATGACATCACTTTATTCTGTTAAAAGGAATTTTATCACTCTATTGGGTAACCTTTCTTGAGCAGCCGTTATATTGATTCATTCCATTTTGCCAGTACACAAACCAACTCAAATGTGCCTCTTAGGCATCTCCAACAGCCTAGTTAAATTCAAATTTTAGCTATAGATAACTATTTTGAAAGCAAAATTCAACTCCAACAGACTAGTTATAGCTAAGTTAAATTTAGTTTTAGCTAAATTGACTATCTATATTTAGCTGGAGAATCATGCATAGCTAAAACAAAAGTTATATTTGTCTCTCCCCTTTTGTCCACATGTCAGTTTATGATTCGATAAAATATAGTATATTATTTATAAGTAGCTACTACTGCTGGAGCAACATTGTTAAATCAATAGCTATATTTCACAATTTTAGCTAAATTTAACTAAAAAAAATTTCCTACTGTTGGAGATGCTAAGGGCAACTACCTATATAATAACTACTTAGCACAACTATATGAACTGGTACCAAGAGTATATCTAAAATCATGACAGGCTTTAGATTTCTCTAAAGGAAGAAACTGGAAATGTAATGGAACTTCTCGAGCACATCATCAACAATTACATCTATACACAATATCTAATTTTGAGTTTTATAAGCACTGAAGAAACTGTTTTGCCCACTGTTTCAGCATGGGTCGTTACCAATTAAACCATCCCTTATGAGAGCCAAGCATAATAGTAAATAGCATTGCAATCAAGATCACTGTATACGATTAAATCAATCATTCCTCACGTCCCCTAAAAAAAATCAATAAACAAAGAGACAATATGATCACAATACAACGATTTAGTAAATTGAAGAAGGATAAAACATACCTATGCCTTCTTGGATAGACAGATTTGGTCTTATGATATCTTTGGAGTCAACGAGAAAATATATCACCTATATATAGATGATTTGTTGGGACAAAAACACTACATAACTCTTCATCTTCGTTATCTCTCTAAAAAGAAAAGAAGAAGAAAAAAGAAAGAGAAAACCCAATATTAGCAAGTGTTTGCCACATCAAACTAAAAGACAATACTTGACATACTTGGTGGCTGGTAAAAAACTCCAAGCCCAAAGTCATTTTTTTAGTTGGAGTAAAGGAAAAAGATCCGCCTAATGTAGGACAACATTTCTTTGCAGGCAAACTGTATACAGAATAATATGTTAAACAGCAACAAGCGTGGCCTGTGGCCCACCATTGTACCGATACTGTCCCAACTTAACCACCCGATAGGTGTTGGGTTTTAATCACAAAAGGCCTCGGTACAATTAGGTGGGATCCACCCACTTATAAGTTATATTTTATTTGTCACTTTTCCAATGTGGGATCTTTCCTCTCCAACATAATAAAGCGAGGAAACATAAGAAATAGGAAGAAAACTAGAACCAAATAGTATGAAATCCTATTCCCATATAAGTCTCAAGTAAGGTGTGCACAGTTTTTTGCATATTTTGATCGATGGAATATTCCAATACAAAAGTATTGGACCTTTGAACAAAAAATTATCCAATAGGATCTTCTCTTTTGTCTGGTAAATGGTATGAATGACTGATATACAAAGCAAGGACATATTTATCTTCTGCTTTCAAGGCCCACGTATCCACCAACTTCTACCAGAAATATATCAACGAGGAAAGGATTTAAAGTTCGCCAGCTGGGAGATTCCCAGGGCAGATCATTGGTCCTATATACCCAACAATATTCTACAGATGCTGATGATGAGAATGCATCTTCAATGACCTTCTATACCAAAGATGGAACAACCACATCAATCAATGCCCAACAGCTTTGACATGGGTAAACTTTAGGAGTTTAAGGGCCTTTTATAACAATTTCTAAACCACTGCTTGTTTCTTAAAGTATTTTTATTCTTATTTCATTCTAAATGAATTGAAAAGTCAGACGTATTTGAGCAAATAAATTTAACTCTATGATTTGAAATACAGAATATCAACCACAAGACTATTTTAGACAGGAAACAAATGAATAGAAACATAAAGATGAGAACCTGAAGGGTAACAGTTGATGTAATAAACCTAAAAGCATATTCGCAAACACGTGGGTGACAGATAATTGCTACCTCTTTAAAAGCTGTGGTATTTTGGTCTGCAAGGAATTATTCCAGCCCAAAATCCAAAATCCAAATCAAAGCATATTGCTGAAATTACATTGTTCTAATAATACCATTCAATATTTAACTTTATTCGGGCTCAGGTGGCAGGTGCAGGGTTGTTTAGCTTCTATTACTATCAAGTAAATTGTAAATTTCTTGCTAAAGTAAATTCACAATGTACTTAAAACACTTCAAACAGATTAAGAGACTATTTTCTGCATGACTGAAGTCAATAATAGAATGTAATAAGTCTCAAATGAAGGCAAACATGAGAGCTAAGAGCAAGTTCACCCGTTGGGTCACCCACTATTCACTATTTTTTAGTGTTAATTTCACCCTCTGGGTCACGAGCACAGTGTATTTCGTGCCCTGGGTCACCCTGTACAGTGTTCTGGGTCACCATGGTGACCTGCACAGTGTATTTCGTGCCCTGGGTCACGGGTACAGTGTATTTCGTGACCCAGAGAATTAAAATATACACTAAAAAGCAGTTAATAGTAGGTGACCTGGTGACCCAACAGGTGAACTTGATCTAATGGTCAGGTTTTAGTATGCTGCAAAAGTACATGTGCTCTGTCTAGATACTGCATCCCTGGAACTAATTAAATAAAGCATTAGCTACTGTGTTCAAGTACTGTGCATTTTCTAGATGCTGCATCCCTACTGTGTTCTAGTACTTGTGCATTTTCTCTTCATGCAATAAAATGCATAGTCACCAAGCATAAACATAAATTAAATAAAGTATTACCTGGAGAAATTGCACCCATCCATGAGGAAACAAAGACGCCAACAAAGAATACGAAAAGTAAGAATGTGATAAATCCAAGTCCTGCATCACAAACGAAGAGCCTTGAGACACACACGGGATTCCCATCATTCAGCAAAAAACTCAAAACAAAACTGTGTAAAGCAAGAAATTTTTTTAAGAAATTTCACATTGAACAGATAAACATGGTTTTTCATAAACATCATTTGACTTATTAGGTGGGCACTCATTACAAGCTAATATTTCCCACACAAGCCATTGACTAAATCCCATTTGCCATTAAATCATCATAGCATTTCTGCACTGGGTCTGTAATCTACTTGGCATTACAACTTAAGCTCTTCAGATTTTATGCAACCCAAGACATTCCTACGAGACTGAAGCTCCATCATTAACTGCATTTGCTTCACTGTTAAGCACATCTGGACTTAAACTATGAGGTTATGACAAGCAATTGCTCAATGACCACGTAATCTTCCCTGCACTTTCCAAAACCTTTGTATTATCTTGCCAACCTTGCTACCTCAAAATCAAAATTGATGTTCTCAATAAAACTACCCCACTTTACGGTCCTTGAAGAGTGGCATCACCAAAAGTTATACAACCGCCAAAAAAAAAAATGGTATCAACTATTATCAAGCTTTTGCCTGTTTGCCTCACCTTTTAAAGCTGGTTTTCAACAAACACTAATTATACATTCATAACTTACCAAAGATCTCAATGCCAAGCTGCTCATAGAGTGGACTGAAGAACCCATGAACCACCATGTAATGAAAAAAGTAACAGCAACGGGGAAAAGAACTACACTGCAAACAATTCAAGACAACTCTAGGCTTAGAAAATCCTGTGAATCTGATCAAGAACTAGACATCAGAAAGGAATATCTAAGCTGCAGAATAAGATAGTTGGTTATACCACTTCATGCTGCAAACAGGATTTGTTCTAGTAGACAAGCACAGATTATTAGTGAGGAATGAGTTATATGTTACATTCATAAATAATAAGAGAAGAGCAGAGTGATTTTCAGATGTGATTTACAAATTAATGCATGTTCTAGCTAGCTTAAGATCGTATAGTTGTCATTACTATGGATATGCAGGTATAATTAACACAGTCTAACACTAGTTATAAGAAAAACACACACGATTTAAGATGGTGCCAAATCAACATATATAAAATTGTGTCAAACAAACACAATGCTACAAGCCGTCTCAATATTTAACAAGGTAATTGGCATACAATTTTCAATCACGTATATACCTCAAAGTCTAGCTGAATCTAATAACAAAATCTTTCCGAGTCCTGCCATTCCAACATCAGATGACTCCTTCTCGTTCTCGTCCTAGTCGTCATCTGATTCCACGGCCATGTTGTAGCTTCTACAAAATATGATGGTGGCCGGAGAAAGGGAGAAGAGAAAGAATGAGTGTCTCAGCTTCTACAAGTACAGGCATTTTTATGTCCATCTTAAAAGTTGTATCCACCTTTTCTTCATATTGTAATGTTGAATCAAATCCAACTATAACCAGGAGTTTTTCTTATTCCTCTATCATACATGAGCTTCCGTACTCCTGCTGCATCATCCCAGGAGCCTAGCTCTTATCAACTACACATTTGATAGCAGTATGTAAGTTGCAGGATCATTTGGGCACAGTTGCTGAAGCTTTGTTGCAGAACGAAGAGCAAGTTCTCTGTTTCCATGAACTTGGCACGCACTAAGTAGAGCTTTGTATACTGAGGCACCTGGCTCTATTGGCATGCTATTAACGAAGGCTTCCGCTTCGTGAAGGTTTCCAGCCCGACTGAAAAGATCAACGACGGTAGCGTAATGCTCCACCTTAGGTGGTTCAGGCAAATCATCATTTCTCATTAGATTGAAATACTCGAGCCCTTTGTCCAACAAACCAACATGGCTACAGGCAGTTAGTACAATCAGGAAGGTGGTATTATTTGGTTTGACCTCTATTCTTCTCATTTGCTCAAACAATTCAACAGTCTCCTTCCCAAATCCATGATGTGCATAACCTGATAATAATGAATTCCAGGAGACCACATCATGTTCTTTCATCAAAGTAAACACCCACTTTCCATCATGGATGGCACCGCATCTTCCATATATTGAAACAAGCCCATTCTGAACACTAAATTTGAAGCATGTCCACTCTTGAAGATGAGAGCATGGATTTTCTTTCCCTCTACAGGGCTGAAAGAGTTCCTGCTGCTCTTAAAATGCTTGTAAATGTGAAAAAATCCACAGCAACACCGGCCTGCCTCATTTCAGAGAAACACTTCAGAGCTTCCTCACTGCTCCCAATATTACAATAACCCGCAATTACTGCATTCCATGAGATTTGATCCCACACTGAAACACATGAGCAAAGCGCACGGAAGTCCTCCAAGCTACTATTAGACTCTGAATATAAGGTCAAAAGGGTAACCACAATATACACGTTGGAATCAAACCCTTCTTTCACTATCCGGCAATGGATTTGCCTGCAACAATCCCAAAAGTCCATGCTAGCAAATGAACTCAACAAACTATTATAAGTAACATAATTCGGCCTGAGACCCAACCTCAGCATTTCTCTCACCAAAGTCATTGCCTCATCAGACTGTCCGCTCTGTGCACACCCAGTAACCATGGAAGTCCATGTCACAACATTCTTGTCTCGCATTTGATTAAACACCCGCCATGTCACAATATATATATATATATATATATATATATATATATATGTATATATATTATTGGTTCATTATAGGTTAAGTTTAAACTGGGTTCTTTTCTATTTCAATTATGTTGCTAGAAGTCATCAATCGTCTCTCTTTAGGTGCATGCATGTTTTGATTTATGCACAAATGTACTTAATTGTATTGGACTATCTCTGAGTTTTTATTTTTACTGACCACATATGTAGGCGGTGAGGATGTCGGCTCCTGCAAGGAAGAGACTGTTGAGTGATTTCAAGAGGTTGCAGCAAGATTGAACATCAAGTGCAATGATTCGATAAATGGTCTATGCAATTGTTTAGTTGAATTGCAGGCCCGATGACGTATTGTGGGATGGAGGTGAATTTCTCTTCTCCTTCTCTTACAATCTGAGACGAATTTTATATTTGAATTGTGGATAGAGTGTTCTTCTTTCCAATAAGCTTAGTCTCTTAAAATATTATTGTGTCTCAGGTACGTCAAGTTGACACTTCAATTTATTGAGGATTAACCAAATAAGAGACCAACAGTGCGCTTTGTTTCTTGAATGTTTCATCCAAATAGTAAGTTTGAAACAGAAACTTCAGACATAAGCACACACGTATTACCTTTGTACATGTATCGGTACTTCAAAGCATGTATATGTATATAACCATATATGCACATATGAACTACAATATTGGTTGCTCTCAATGCTTCTTAAATTAGTCAAGTAATTTACTATGTCAGAATTTGTCAAATTTTTTGGCTTAACCTCTGGACTAAGTGTAGCTCACTCACCTAAACTGGATTTCTGTATTTCCGGAATATGACCATGTGTGACTTGATTTAGTTGATCCTATGGCTTATAGCAACTTTCTCTCATCTCCTTTTTGGGTCACTTTGGAAAGTACATACGTTATTCCTGACTCAAACCCTCTCTTTAAGTTTGCGTGGATGATCTACTTTGATTCAATCAGCAAACAAGCTTGACATATATATTAATTGGCAAATGCGGAATCATCACTTTTATTAAGTAAGATCAGCGATGCATCTTTCGCTGGATTTTTTATTTTGAGAAGAAGGGAAAAAAAAAAAAAACCTTTGTACCTCCTGCTAAGATTTTAAGTATGATCACCCCTGCATTTCTCTCCAAGTTTTTTTTTTTTTTTGCATTGCAGTTGCCAATTTGCCATGGCAAAGAAACACAATGCTATAAATGAAATGCCAAAGGACTGAATTCATAATACAACTTTATCTGTTTGTTTTTTGTAATACCTTGCATCAAATTCTTAATGTAGACAGAGCTCATCAAATCTTTGACCACATTCCTTCTTATATGTCAATCTGGCATTTCAAATCAATTATTTGTATATACATTTGATCCTTCACTCCAATAGAATGATGACATGTATATTGCATTCTGATGTATGTGAGAAATGAATCAATAGTTTCATATTTGTGAGTTGATACAATTTAATAGCAATGTGTTTCTTTATCTGTTGGTACAAATCCGAATCCAATCTTGCTTCTATACCAATTTGGAAGTTAATACAATAAAGTAGGTTCTTGAGGCACATTGCATCAAGTTAATACAATAATCATGATTAATTATATAACCAAGTCATTTTGTTCTTTACATGCATAATTTACATAAAATCTCTATTTTTATTGTTTGATCTGATTATAAATCATATATATGCTATATGCAGCTTCAGAAATTACACATTGCATCAACTATGTCATCATTTATTCACTATTACTCTATTTATGATATTGGACTAGGCTTATTTCTGATTTTCTATGGCAGCCATGCAAATGAGATGACAAACGAGTTGTTGCTTATTTTTTTTACCTAAAAGAGGTTCAAAGGATTTCACTCCTACCCCCATGCTGACAAACGAGTTGTTACTTACCACAAGATGCATCGGATATGATTGAACAAACTGAGGATGTATGCGAGAATTAATGCAAAATAGTTGGTTTGAACTGAAAACATAGACTACTTTTGCTATAACCAACCATTTTTGGCAATCTGCACATAAAAAGCTCTTTTGATAGCATATCTTTTTTTGGAACCTGTAAAACAATATCATGCTCTGTTATATAATGTATCTAATGTCTGTAATTGCTATTTCATTAAGCTCAGTCATATGAATGATAAAATTCAAACATATAACAAACATACCCGCAGCATCGCGCGGGCTTGATACCTAGTATGGTAAACATGTAGGTCTTGTAAGGGTCAAAATGATACACAAAAGATCTCAAAATGCAAAATCGGTCGCATTATTCTATGCTGATTGATTGATCACTAACATTTATTAACAGTTTTTCTGTCTTTAACATGGGAATGGCTTAAGCTACTTTCGAGAATGGTGGCATTGCGCAACCATATTCAAAAACGGTCCAGAAGTAGATCTGACAACAAGCTTGGTAAGTCACCTAAACTCGTCGATCTAGAACCAAAATGACACCATGAACAAAACCCTTCATGGCAAAAAAATGTAACTGATCCTCTTGAACATGAAAATCAAATTAAGAACAATGACACCATGAACAACCCCCTTCATGGCAAATAAGTCGAATGGTTCTCTTAGCAAGAAGGGAAAGCTGGCAATTACGATAACATCTATTTTAATGTTCTTTGTTGTGATCTCTATCGCATATTGGTCCATAAAGATGAAGAGAAAAGGTAAGTCACTATGTCAACAGCTTGATTTACCAAGATGAAATTTTCAGTTTTTGTCGCCGATCAGTTTTGCTCAATTTGTACCTAAAAGCACACTATACAAAAATGCAAGAATTTCAAGCTGCTTTAAGAAAAACCAGTAGTTAACTTGAAGTTCTTGGTTTCTTTAATTGTTGACAGGTAAGGAAAGATAAAATCTATTTTCATTTGGTGCGATCACACCTTCAATATCCCTGGAAGATTTTCCTAGTAGAACAGATCCTGATGATAGCATATTAAAGCCGGATCTACCTTTCTTTGATCTATAACACCATATCTGCAGCCACAAACAATTTCTCTGATTCAAACAAGCTTGGAGAAGGCGGATTTGGCCATGTTTATAAGGTAGTTGTCCTCAATTAGTGTCTCAATCAACTCCAACTCAGATTGTTGTTCACCTTTTTCTGAATGCTTGCTTTAAATGCATTAGCAGGGGCTAAGTATAAATTATCATACTAGTAGTTTCTGGTACAATGAGTAAGGTTTTGAATTTTCATTTCAGGGAGTGCTTTCTAGTGGAAAAGAAATAGCCGTGAAAAGACTAAGGAAAAATTCGGGCCAAGGAAATGAAGAGTTCAATAATGAAGTTTTGCTGATTGCAAGACTTCAACACAGGAACCTTGTGAGAATCTTAGGCTATTGCATTCAAGATGACGAGATGATGCTAATCTATGAATACCTGCCTAACAAAAGCCTGGACTCTTTCATTTTCAGTATGTCTTCCTCTTGCTGTAGTACAATAAATTAATTTAAACTTTAAAGCAAGCAAGAAAGTTATATAATCTAAAAACATTTTCCAGAAGAAATGAAAAGGACACTTATGGATTGGACAAGACGCTTGGAGATTATCTTTGGCATTGCTAGAGGGATCTTGTATCTTCATCAAGATTCGAGATTAAGAATCATCCATAGAGACCTAAAGGCCAGCAATGTTCTACTGGATTATGAAATGAACCCCAAACTTGCAGATTTTGGTGTGAAGCAAATACAAATCGCGTGGTTGGAACATAGTAAGTTTCCTCCAATTTGATAGATATCATACTAAATTTTCAGTCCTAATTTGTTACGTGTTATTTTCCTCCATGTTATGAGCACGAGCTAAATGAGTGTAATCAATTTGAAAACACAACCTCACCAAGTACACAATCCAAAGACAACAAATTTGGTTAACTACATAATGAAAGAAGTTTGCTTATAATTAATCGCTTTTTTTATGTTGTCATAGTGGTTACATGTCTCCGAAGTATGCAATGGAAGAAATATTTTCAGTGAAGTCTGATGTATAAAGTTTCGGTGTTTTGCTGCTAAAATCATTACTGGCAGAAAGAACACCGGTTACTACTATGATAATCCTGACTCAAATTTGGTTGGACATGTAAGCGAACAAGCTAGTCTAGCTATTTTCACAATCATTAATCACAACTTCACGAACCTACTCAATTAGTTTTGATAATTAACTTGATCCTCTATCGTAAATGGTTTTCAGGTTTGGGACTTGTGGAAAGAAGGCCGAGCCTTGGAAATCGTTGACACATCTTTGGGAGAATCCTACCCCATAAGTGAAGTTCTACGGTGCATTCAAATCGTGCTTCTGTGTGTGCAACAGTACGCAAATGATCGGCCAACCATGTCAAAAGTTGTATTTGTGGTAAGCAACGATGCAGCTCTTCCTTCACCAAGAAAACCTGGATTTCTCTTCAACAGAAGTAACTATACCAGTACTGGAAATGCGAATTCCATAAATTATGTTACATGTAGTATACTTGAAGCTCGGTAAAGACTGAGGCTCCCTCTAAAACCTAGCTTATGGTTTTAGTATTAAGTTTTTATTACTATAAAAATGATTACCTTGTAAACGCTTTTTATTATTAATTGTGTAACAAAAACTGTATAGAAAAACATCTAATAGTCAAGCTCAAGCTTAATTTGAGTTAACTCGTAATTAAATATGAGCTGTATCGAGCTGATTCACAACCCTAATTGACTTTGGAGAGGTTGTTGCTGCACAACATCGTGAAGAGTTGGGTTTGTCTTGAAAACTTCGAAATATCTGAGCACTAAATTCCAATCCTCAATGGCCACATGAAAAACAATGCCCACCATCTGCCACCGCCACCATGAAACCTACCTCAGTTGATCAACACCAGGAAGAGCTTGCCCTCTAAGTGGGAGGGCGCACAGATTCAATTCAAAATCACTTCCAAATGGTATACAAATGCATAATTAAATGGTATACAAATGCACTTCCAAACATGAGCATCACTACAAAATCAAAAGAGGTATACTATTTCATCATAAAGCCTACCATTATGAACAACCTAATCTCATAGTTCCAGCGCACTGAGAAGACTTTGATGCTCGATACATCTTGGCAGACAAGGAAAGAATTATAATCTTACCAGAAATATCTCTTGTTTGATGACATCACTTTATTCTGTTCAAAGGAATTTTGTCACTCTGTTCGGTAACCCTTTCTTGAGGAGAAATGATTTGGGGCATTGTCATACCCCCAGAAACAATGATCTCTGCATTATAGAGAGAAAAGAAAATGTTATATTAATGCATTCCTTTTCGCCAGTACACATGAGGAACACAAAACCGGTACCGGACAAACCAACTCAAATGCTCATCTGTTAAGGGCAACTACCTATATAATAACTACTTAGGACAACCATGGAGAAACTGGAAATGTAATGGAACTTCTGTAGAGCATCATCAACAATTACATCTATACACAACATCTAATTTTTAGTTTTATAAGTACTGAAGAAACTGTTTTGCCCACTGTTTCAGGTGGGCAAACCTGGAGTGCAGAGAGCTCAACCACGTCTACAACAAGAACATGGAAGTCATGGCGGCCTAAAGTGCTCTAGAAGAGCTGTATTAAGGGCCTGTGCTGTCAAAGGAAAAACCACCCACAAGGAATACTCAGCCCAGGTAGTTTCCTACAAACAAAAATGTAAGGGCCTACGCTGCCTTTCCCTCCCCTTTGTTGAAGGATGTTGACATTTGTGTGCCTTATCAAACTAGGATTAGTTCTATGATTGTAATAGGAGAGAAGGTTCTAGAATTCCTAGTCCTATTCCAAATAGTTTTCATTGTATCATTAGAATCTGTACTTTGTAATCCTTATATATAGGGCTCCTATTATCAATAATGATATACACAGTTCTTTCATCAATCACTCTCAATTCTCTCATTCTAAAACACATTATCAGCACGAGCCCTAACCCTAAGATTAAAAATCCAAAAGCAGAAAACTCTCCAACGTTAGCTTTGCCAAGCACCTAGCCTGTGCTAGCCTGCCTGCCCTTGCAGCCATCTCGGCCAGACCTGCCAGCCAGTCTTAGGCCTAGCAGTCTAGCCATTCTCGGTCAACTACAGACCCCTCTTCATCCAACCAGCTGGCTATACCTCTCGGCCAAGCATCAACAGCCCTCGGCCAAGACCAGCAGCGCACAAGCACTCACGCACTTGCACGACCGGGATTGCAACCCAATAGCAATCCTGCTGCACGTTTGCAAACCTACTTTGGAATCAGGATCAAAAGCTGCCTTGCAATCCTATAGAAAGGATCGAAAAACATCAGCAATTCTAAAGACCTTTCAACGTCTGCATCAACACGCGCGTGTATCAAGGTTTTCAAGCTTCAAATTACCAAGTAAGTTTTATATTAAAGTTCCCGCTTAATAATTTAATTTAATTTAAATTCTTTTTCTCAGGGACTTGCAACCTCCCTTCTTCTACATCCCACCTTTCTGTAAGTGGGTTCGATTTTCTAAAAGCGGAATCGTGGGGATTCACGCTATAAACGAACTAATAGCATTCGTAATCTTAGGACTAAGAGCGTCCGTAAGCATCGATTTTTACGGACTAAAAGCGTTCGTAGGCTACGGACTAAGAGCGTTCGTGAGCATCAAAATTTGACCATATAAACGTCATTGGTTTCAATCCAAATCCAAAATTAGGAAATTATCAACAAAGACAGTGGTTATAACTCTTTCCAAAGTAGGCTCATCCAAAATTAATTGTGATATCTAGGAAAGGTTTGAACTAAGAGAATGGTTTTAAAAGTGAGCACAGCTCCACCAAAATCTCACCTTACCTTACTTGGTCACAACCAAATTGGAGTTACCGAAAGGATTGAGTAACTACAACTTGTCTAAGCTTCATTGTAATTTTTTGGATTAAATTTTGATTTAGAAACTTTGACATAATCATTGGCTTTCATTGAAATAAAGTGTCGATTTTGATTTGAACTTTATACATTCAAGTATGTTGGAGAGCTAGAATGCCTTATGGATAGTGCTACTACGCACACCATACTTCGAAATAGGCAGTTATTTCTTGAGATGACGCCTACTTGATCTTCAGTGACTACGATGGCAGGGTCATCTAAATTGATTCATGGTCGAGGACCAGCTCAATTCTTGTTGCCACATGGCACAATCATTACTGTCACTGAAGCTCTCTATGCTCCTAGGGCCGAAAGAACCCTTTTGAGATCTAAAGATATGAGAGCCATTGGTTTTCATGTGGAAACACATTGTAAGAATGGACAAGAGTTCCTTTGCATCACCTCTAATGACTATCGACATAAAAGAGTCTTCGAAAAACTTATGTGTCGATCTAGTGGCTTGTATGCAACTCCAATCATGTTATGAAAGATGATTTATGGGATTCTGACACATATGGGATTCCTTTGCATCACCTCTAATGACTATCGACATAAAAGAGTCTTCGAAAAACTTATGTGTTGATCTAGTGGCTTGTATGCAACTCCAATCATGTTATGAGAGATGATTTATAGGATTCTGACACATATAGGCTTTGGCATGACCGTTTGGGACATCTAGATCGTGATATGATGATTCGTATATTAAACACTTCACACGGACATCCATTTTTCAGAATGAAAAGAAGTAAAACTCGAAATTTGGATCAAGAAAGAGTACCTGCAACTCATGGAGTCATCCCCCTCCATGTCTGGTCATCACAGGCCGGCGCCGCCATCCCCCTGCGGCCTAAATGTGGCATTGACGCCACACATTCTCATTCGACTCCAACTTCTACTTCTAAAGTCAATTGTGACTTCATGGCTCAACTAAAATCTTCATTGGTTGCTTCTAAAACCCATCATTCATTCTGCAAAGCCTGTTCTTTAGCAAAATTAGGATCGAGACCATCCTATTCAAAGGACACTAAAGAAAACATACCATTCTGCAAAGAATCCAAGGTGATATTTGTGGACCTATTCAATCACCTTGTAGACCATTCAGATATCTTATGGTGTTCGTTGATGCATCGACACGTTGGTCACATGTCATGCTTTTATCCACCAGGAATGTTGCATTCGCTAAACTCCTAGCTCAAATTATTAAGTTACTGGCTCACCACCCTGATCATCCTATTAAGTCTATAAGACTTGACAATGTTGGGGAATTTACATCAAAAACTTTTGATGATTATTGCATGTCCATTGGTATTGAAGTTGAATATCCAGTTCCTCATGTTCACACCCAAAATGGTCTTGCAGAAGCCGCCATTAAACGACTACAAATGGTTGCTAGAGCATTGGTAATGCGCACTAATCTCTCTATTTCTACTTGGGGCTATGCAATATTGCATGCAGCTGTGCTTATTCGTCTGAGGCCCACTGCCACTCAACCCTTTTCTGTGTCCCAAATGGTGACTAGGTATGAGCCTGATGTCTCACACTTACGTATATTTGGGTGTGCAGTTTACGTGCCAATTGCGCCGCCACAGCGCACCAAAATGGGTCCTCAAAGACGATTAGGCATTTATGTTGGATATGACTCTCCACCTATTATCCGCAACTTAGAACCCTTGACAGGTGATCTCTTTACAACTAGATTTGCGGATTGTCACTTTGATGAGACGGTCTTCCCATCGTTGGGGGAGATAAGAACATAAATGTTCAACAGGAACGATAGGAATTGTCGTGGTCTGTCCCCACTTTGTCTCATCTTGATCCCCAAACCACACAATCTGAAATTGAGGTGGAGAATTCTCAATCTTCATAACATAACAGATTCGATGCCTGATGAGTTTTCTGATATCGCTAAAGTGACGAGATCATACATACATGTTGCAAACATGCCTGTAAGGATTGAAATCCTTAAAATTAGAGGACATTACGCCATCTCAAGGGAACCTGAGCATGGCGCCAACGTCCCCTCCTATGGTGACGTTGTGGCTAGGCCCACGGCTCCCGCCAAGAAGCGCGAGAGGCCCAAAGGTTCGATGGATTCTCACCTAAGAAAGAAAGCGAGTATGGCACAAAATAATCCATTAATCATCGATGTAAATAATCCATCTCATGAGAATATTCCGGATTATGGTTATGTCCAAGAGACATCATTGGGGGATGCTCCAATGTCAAAACCAATTTCAGAGAATAGGGAGATGTCCATGAATTACATTAGTGTACATGAGATGATGAATAGAAATTCAATTGCTATTGATGATGCCTTTGCATATCATGTTGCAAAAGGAATTATAGAGTATGATGATATCGAACCTTGCTCTGTCGAAGAATGTCAACGAAGAGCGGATTGGCCTAAATGGAAAGATAACATCCAGGCTAAATTAGATTTACTAGCAAAGAGACAGGTATTTAGGCCTACAACGCAGACACCCCCAAATGTAAAGCCTGTTGGCCATAAATGGGTCTTTGCTAGAAAGCGTAACGAGAAAAATGAGGTGGTTAGATATAAAGCCCGCCTTGTGGCGCAAAGTTTCTCACAACGCCCTGGAATCAACTACGATGAGACATATTCTCCCGTAATGGACGTTATAACGTTCTGCTACCTTGTCAGTTTGGTAGTTTCTGAAAAACTTGAGATGCAGTTTATGGATGTGGTTACAGCATATCTCTATGGGGATCTAGATTCAGAGAGAGAGAGAGAGAGAGAGAGATATATATATATATATATATATATATATATATATGAAGGTTCCAGATGGACTTCAATTACCCAAATCAAGTGGCTCTAAACCACGGAGCATGATTTCAATAAGACTAAAACGCTCACTATATGGATTAAAACAATCCGGACGGATGTGGTATAACCGTCTAAGTGACTACTTTATTGGAAAGGGATATATTAACAATGAAATATGACCATGCGTGTTCATTAAAAGAACAAGTTCCAGATTTGCAATTGTAGCAGTTTATGTCGATGACATGAACCTAATTACAACTGTAGACGAGTTAAAGGAAACTGCTAAGTATTTGAAATCCGAATTTGAGATGAAAGATCTTGGGAAAACATGGTTTTGTCTTGGTTTAGAACTTGAGCACCGTAATGATGGGATTTTGATCCTTCAGTCTGCATATACTTAGAAAATTCTAAGGAGCTTTAATGACGATAAAGCAAAGCCTGTGAGTACTCCTATGATTGGACGTAGTCTTGAGCCCGAAAAAGACCCATTTTGTCCAAAGGATGAGGACGAAGAGTTATTAGAGGCTGAAGCGCCCTATTTAAGTGCAATAGGCACATTATTGTACTTAGCTCAATGCACAAGATCGGACATCTCATTCTCAGTGAACTTGTTAGCTCAACATAGTTTTGCGCCAACACACCGCCATTGGATTGGTGTAAAGACGATCTTTCAATACTTAAAGGGTACGATTGATATGGGCTTGTTTTATCCCTACAGAAAGAAGAGGAGTGACGGAAGAATGGAATCGGACCCCATTAGGCATGGCGTCGCCGTCTACCATGACGCTGTGGCCGGCCATATTGCCTCCGGCTCCGCCGCCGCCACCAAGGGTGGCCGGCCTCACCCACCTATCTTACATCAAAATGATGGTGATGTTTTGATGGGTTTTGCTGATGCAAGGTATCTCTCTGACCCTTACAAAGGTCGCTCCCAAGCGGGTTATGTCTTTACCATGGGAAGCACTGCAATATCTTGGAGGTCTACAAAACAGACTCTTGTTGCTACTTCCTCAAATCAGGCAGAGATTATTGCTCTACATGAGGCCGTGTGTGAATGCATATGGCTAAGGTTTGTAATTAGACATATTCGAGGAACTTGTGGTTTGAAGTCTACCACGGATGAACCTACATGCATTTATGAGGATACTACAGCTTGTATTAAACAAATGAAGTTAGGTTTCATCAAAGGCGACAACACTAAGCATATATCGTCTAAATTCTTTTATAATCAGCAACAATAATCACTTCTAAAGATTGAAGTGAATCAAATCAGATCAGAGGATAATGTAGCGGACTTATTTACTAAGTCGTTACCTAAATCCACCTTTTAAAACATGTGAAGAGCATCGGATTGAGAAAGTTATCCGAACTCCCATGATTGTAGTAATCAGGGGTAGGTATGATGTCTACATGTTCGATCTCGAAGAGTGAAAGACGTGCTGTAATCTTTTTCTCCTCCTCGAGCTTGTTTTGTCCCACAAGGTTTTTCACTCGAGCAAGATTTTTAACGAGGCAATGGATGAAGCGTTACCACCAAGTTTGAGCAGCACAAGGGGGAGTGTTGAAGGATGTTGACATTTGTGTGCCTTATCAAACTAGGATTAGTTCTATGATTGTAATAGGAGAGAAGGTTCTAGAATTTCTAGTCCTATTCGGAATAGTTTTCTTTGTATCATTAGAATATGTACTTTGTAATCCCTATATATAGAGCTCCTATTATCAATAATGATATACACAATTCTCTCATCAATCTCTCTCAATTCTAAAACACCCTTAAATTTTTCCTAGTTCCACCCTTGTATGCTGCCAATATTATCAATTAAACCATTCCTTGTAAGAGCCAAGCATAATAGTAAATAGCATTGCAATCTAGATCACTGTATATGATTAAATCAATCATAATAGTAAATAGCATTGCAATCTAGATCACCATATATGATTAAATCAATCATTCACGTCCCCTAAAAAAATCAATAAACAAAGAGACAATATGGTCATAATACAATGATTTGGTAATTGAAGAAAGATAAAATATACCTATGCTTTCTCGGATAGACAGATTTGGTCTTATGATATCTTTGGAGTTAACGAGAAATAAATAACCTATATATAGATGATTTGTTGGAACAAAAACACTACGTAACTCTTCATCTTCGTTATCTCTCTGAAAACAAAAGAAAGAAGAAAAATGAGAGAGAAGACCAAATATTAGCACATCAAACTAAAAGACAATACTTGACATACTTGGTGGCTGGTCAAAAAACTCAGGCCCAAAGTCATTTTTTTAGTTGGAGTAAAGGAAAATGATCCTTAATGTAGGAAAACATTTCTTTGCAGGCCGGCAAACTGTATACAGAATAATAAAGCGAGGAAACATAAGAAATAGGAAGAAGACTAGAACCAAATAGTATGAAATCCTATTATCATATAAGTCTGAAGTAAGGTGTGCAGTCTTTGGCATGTTTTAATCGATGGACTATTCCAATACAAGAGTATCGGACCTTTGAACAAAAACATTATCCGATAGGATCTTCTCTTTTGTCTGGTAAATGGTATGAATGAATGATATACAAAGAATGGACATATTTATCTTCTGCTTTCAAGTTGGTAAATGGTATCCACCAACTTCTACCACAAATATATCAGCAAGTAAAGGATTTAAAGTTCTGCAACTGGGATATTCCCAGGGCAAATCGTTGGTCCCATATACCCAACAATATTCTACAGATGCTGATGATGAGAATACATCTTCAATGACCTTCTATACCGAAGATGGAACAACCACATCAATCAATGCCCAACAGATTTGACATGGGTAACCTTTAGGAGTTTAAGGGCCTTTCATAACAATTTCTAAACCACTGCTTGTTTCTTAAAGTATTTTTATTCTTATTTCATTCTAAATGAATTGAAAAGTCAGACGTATTTGAGCAAATAAATTTAACTCTATGATTTGAAATACAGAATATCAACCACAAGACTATTTAAGACAGGAAACAAATGGATAGAAACATAAAGATGAGAACCTAAAGGGTAACGGTAGATGTAATAAACCCAAAAGCATATTCGCAAACACGCGCGTGGATGACGGATAATTGCTACCTCTTTAAAAGCTGTGGTATTTTGGTCTGCAAGGGAAATGAAGCTCTCGGCCCAAAATCCAAATCAAAGCATATTGCTGAAATTACATTGTTCTAATAATACCATTCAATTTAACTTTATTCGAGCTCAGGTGGCAGGTGCAGGGTAGATTAGCTTCTATTACTATCAAGTAAATTTCTTGCTAAAGTATATTCACAATGTACTTAAACACTTCAAATAGTTAACAGACTATCAAAATTTTCTGCATTTTGGAAGTCAATAATAGAATGTAATAAGTCTCAAATGAAGGCTGGAGCTAATGTTCTAGTTTTATTATGTTACTGCAAAAGTACATGTGCTCTGTCTAGATGCTGCATCCCAGCAAAAGTAAGCATTTTACATCTTGCAAATTTGTGATCCTCTCACTTTCAAATTTTTTATACTTGGCAGATGTACAGGATGGGAGTGGTTTCTCTCTAATTGTGACAATCTTATTTTCAATTTTTCTGGCTGAAAATTAGTTGTTCTTTGTTAAGAACACTCCAGGGGCACTTGGGTTGAACAAGTACAATGAACTTTTGGGACAGCGCGTGCTATATAATATAAGCATGGGGTTTGTACAACTCCATCCTACTGTGTTCAAGTATTTGTTCATTTTCTCTTCATGCAATAAAATGCATAGTCACCAAGCATAAACATAATTTAAATAAGGGTTAAATATTGTTTACTCCCTGAACTTTCAGGGAAAAAACAGTTCAGTCCCTGCCTTTTCAATTTCACACATTTACTCCCTCATCTCTCAATTTTGAACCAATAGGTCCAATTTGTTATTCTCCGACCAAAAATGTCTATTCTACCCTCAAATTTTTAATTAATTTTTTTTTTTTTGAAAA
>LYNE01000979.1:30834-43034 GCA_001662545.1 Rosa x damascena | reverse complement strand
AAAAAAAAAAGATAAAAAAAAATTAAGAAAAAGAAAAAAGATGAACTGAGGGTATAATAGACATTTTAATAGAGTTTTTTTACGAAATGGACCTATTAGTTCAAAATTGAGAGATGAGGGAGTAAACGTGTGAAATTGAAAAGGCAGGGACTGAACTGTTTTTTCCCAGAAAGTTCAGGGAGTAAATAGTATTTAACCCTTTAAATAAAGTATTACCTGGATGAACCATAGAGTGGACTGAAAAACCCATCAACAAACATGATGGTTAGAAAATCCTGCAAACAATTCAAGACAACGGGGGAAAGAACTACACGACAAACAATTCAAGACAACTCCAGGCTTAGAAAATCCTGTGAATCTGATCAAGAACTAGACATCAGGAAGGAATATCTAAGCTGCAGAATAAGATAGTTGGTTATACCACTTCATGCGGCAAACAAGATTCATTCTAGTAGACAATTGAGAAATGAGTTATATGTTACATTCTGTTGGGCAAAAATTGCACAGAATGTAAAATGTCACCCAACGTAATTTCACTCGTATTCATAACAGAATAGAGTTTTAATTATTTCGGGTTCGACCCATTCAAAACATAATGTGTTTCTTAATTACAATCCTTTGTTACAAGGGAAACACCCTTTGATTCCATTTATAAAGAAACCAATGTGTGGTTGTTTGTTTTTGCGGTTGCACCAGAATTTTGGAATGGGTTGCCTACGTACCCGGGAGGGGATCAAGCCACTCGTAGTTCAAGAGTTCCAATGAGTGAATGACCCATTGAAGGGCTTGGATTTTTGGAATAGGAATAGTGTTTAGGATGCGGTTGCATCTAGATTATTTGATTCCAGATTGCCTACATACTCTTGCGGGATCAAACCACATGTAGTTCCAGGCATTTGAGAATTAAATGGGTAGATGACCCATTCATTTTTGGATTTGTGTTTGAGATATTTGTGAGGGTTTAAAGCTCTTGAACTTGTTTTTGGGTAATTTGGGAATGATTTGATTTTTCTGGTGTTTGGGTGAATTTGATTGGTGGAGTCAGGGATTCGGATTGGCTGAATTTGACTGATGGAGTCAGGGATTTGATTTGAATTTTTGGTTGCATCTAATGGGTCGCTAGATTGCCTACATACCCTGTGAAGGGATCAAACCATTGTAGTTCATGCATTTGTGGATTTTGGGTATTTGCCTTTTCCTTGATTTTGTACCAAAAGGATTTTCATTTTGGGTTTCGAAGCATTTTTTTACGAAACCAATATTCGGGTATTTTTCTAGTTGGACACCCTTAGCGTCAAGCTTCGTCGATTTCCTCAAATGGGTCCAAATTTGGACGTGGGCTTTGCTTGAGGGTTATGTTGCTTGGTCCGCACCAATCAAGGCTTTTGGACCCCAAATTTGATATGGGCACCCGTAATGTCGAGTAAACTCCAAGTCACACTTTTAAATTTTCGTCTGGAATCCGAAAGCAGCCTTCGAATGTTTTGGGCCGCAAATTGCTATGGGCACCCAACAGCTAAACATTTTGCTCTTTTGTTTCTCTGACTTCTTTACTTGTTTCTTTCCTTTTCCAAGTCCAGGCAAACTGGAGGCGATGTCAAAAATGGAACAAGGCCGCTCCTGGAGGTGCGATCACACTTGGCCCTGGATTTGGATGAGCCTAAACTTCTCAAAGCAATTAGGAGATTTCATTGCCTGGAGCCTCAACTTGGGAATAGGAAGAACTCAATTCTGAAACTTTACTTTTGGTTCTCTTCTCTTTATCAGTCACTCTGCTTCTGAAATTGCTTCCTGGTGTTTTACTTTGGTTGAAGCGAATTCGAACAAGCTAGTGCGCAGTGGCTGTATTTTTAAGCCAGTAACATGTGTTTATGAGCTCAATCTGAAGATGAAGTAGTCTTTTGGATCCATGCTTTCACCGGCAATAATTAATTCGACTTCATTTGCTTGCAGGTGCGACTGGGAGAGACCCACATATGATCATGTTTTGTCTCTACACAGCCTGACTTCGACATTTGATCTTGCTCAACCTTGTATTAAATTAATCATGTTTAAAACAAAGCTCCAGGACAACAATTAAACAAGCCTTAATTGTTTTGACTTATGGCCTCCTTATTTTTTGGTCTGCAACACAACCGCCCCAAAACCAAAAGTTGATCATGCTTTTTATGTTTTGGTTTTGTTTTGCTTTTGGCTATTTACGTGGCTCTCCAAGAGGTGACCTTGTCAAACTAGACCACATATATATTTTTGGGTAAAATTTTTATATGGTACCTGAACTATCACCAAATGCACTTTTTAGTACCTACAAATTTTTAGGGAGTCTAGTGGTACCTGTATTATTCCTCCGTTACCCATTTTAGTACTTCTATCAATTATTCCGTTGAAGTATGGATAAAATTGTAAAACACTTATTTTTCATATTTCTTTTACAAATTTTTGATTAAACTAAATTAAAATAAATTAGACTAGTTAAAAGAAAGACCTAGAATTGAATTTAGTGAATATCTAGATTTACCTACTAATCAACAGTGAATATCCTATTAATTGTTTGAGAAAAAAGTTATCTCCAAATTAGTATATATTAAATTTTCATAAAATAAAATAAAAACTAAAAAAAATAAAAGTACTAATGTCACACCCCAAACCCAGGGTATGACTTAAGGTGGTTCTCAAGTAAGAGAAAATGTGAATAAGACCAAGATCGATACAATCTTAGCCTAACAGTAGGAAGTACTTCGGGATGGACTTTGATTTGAAGAAAGAAATGTAAGTAACATTAAACCAAATGAAACTATATGTTAATCAAGCAACAAAATACATTATCTGAACTTGAAAACTGTAGATAAGAACTGAAAGCTGATTCAATAGAGTTATAACGAAAGGGAAACATAAGTGGGCTGGAGAGTTAAGGCATGAACAACTTAACTTTGAAGATTTACTCAAACTTCATTTCTGCAGCAATGAACTTGAAACTTTCCAGACTAAAGGTAACCATGTTAAAGAAAGACATACTAAATTTTCAAGCAAATCGGAGTTCAAGAAGTAAGGGAAAAGATGGATGCAGATAGACTGAACTGCCAGGTTTTAGAAAAATATTGCAGCAGCAAAGGCCACCAAAAAAATTCATTGCAAGTCCAAATGATAAGAAATCAGTTTCGAAACGAGCATTGGGAAATATAGTTCAATAAACACAAAAACCAGAGGTTAAATAATTCAAGTGGAAGTTCAAATCTCAACAGAAAATCAAAGGAGACATTTAGAGTGCTGGAACTTTTCCAAATGCAGACCAAATTTGGAAAAATCACCGAAAATTCACTACACATCGAAATAAGACGAAACTTTCCAGATCCTTTGTTAACTAACAGAAAAGACATATGTCAAAATTTCAGAATATTTGGAGGCCAATAAGCTGAGAAACAGAAATACCGAAGAGGGTTATGCTGCAGGGCAGTTTTTGCAAAATTCTAGCTGACTGACTTTTCTTTGGGAAGGAGCTACGGGTTCAAACTTATTTTGTTTTGGACAAAACTTGTTTGGAGAAAGTGTTGAAATGTCCAATTTTAAAGAAAACACAGCTCAGCTGAAATCAATATTAAAGGATGAATCAAAATAATAACCAAAAATTATGCTGAGATATAACAGATTTCAAAAGCCAATATGGTGTCTTTATGCAACACTTTCACATTCTGAACAGATGATACACAATCATATAAATTAACTCAATCAAACTGAAATCATGAATCTAGTAACGGACCCTCAAGAAAGTTAAATTCATTACCCAAGCACAAAAGCTGCAATGGTCACTAGACTATATAACACACTTAGACCCTACCTAATTAGATCTACTACCTGGGCTCTGATACCAATTTTCTTGGCTGGAAAAGTGATAATACAAATCTGATGTAAGCAATGAACAGGGAGGAGTCTCCAAGAACTGTCTCAATTTAAAGAGGACAAGCATTCTCACTAAGTTTGGTATCATTTGGAAACATATCTGAGGAGCAAAGAAAATAAAAGTGAATAACCATCAGGGATGCTTCACAGAACTCTAAAACTTTAAAGTCAAGTCCTTACTGGACTATACACTTTGTCAAACTTATTAGTTCCAATGCAGTAGACATGATTACCCAGAACTCTGTCAGCTTATAGTAATAAAAGTATGTATCGGAATTTGAAAACCCAAAACCAATACTTCTATGAGAATATCAAGAAATGTCAGTCAATGTGTAAAGCACAAGATCATAGTTACGAAAGAGTTCAAACGGTTCATTTTCAAAATCCCCTAGGCTGAACTGTTGCTGCCTTACGGTTACACTTCAATTGTGTCAAATTTGGTCTTTTTCTAAATTTCTCTTACTTGAGAACCCCTTAAGTCACACCCCCGGGTTTGGGGTGTGACAACACATGCGCATATAAGTAACATAACAAAAAAAAAAATGACTGTATAATCATTCCCTTTCAATCAATCTTCTAAACAAGCAAACATTGTCAGAATAAACAAGCTGTTCCAGAAAAAGGGTGGTATCATCCCAAACCAGCATCACAAAAATACAAGTCAATCAAGCTTAGCTATCTAACAACTTGCTTGACATATTCAAAGCAAGTAAACATACCTTGTCTTTTTATATTACCAAGAACAATTCTATAAGGAGTAATTGCAGATCTCTGAGTGGGGGCTTAATTTGGCTCCAAAAGCTTCTGGAAACTGGACCTTCCAACCTGGGACTCAGCAAACATTTTCCTTTTGGCAACGAGAGTAGCATTATGAAGAGAGTTCTGGGATGGAGACTTTGCTTGCTATTGGAGATTTTGGAGATTCCGGACCATCCCATCCTAGCAAATGAGATATAGTATAGAGATGAAAACATATTGAGAGTTACTGCTACAAATTCCAGATTGTATTAATCCAAAAAGGAGAGGAATTTAGAGAATATATATGGGAACGAACCCGTATAGACGAAATTGCTCTCTGGTGCTGAGGTGAGGTGAGGTTTTCGGGGTCCATTGTTGCCGTCATCGACTAACCAACACAGCTGCCAAACCAAAATCAATTATTGCAAAATCAATTATTGCCGTCCGGACAACAAGAATGAGAGAGACCCAGAGTCGGCGTCGGGATTGGTTTGCTCTCTCTCTCTCTCTCTCTGCCTTTAATCAGCTGTTCAGGGAAAATACTAGAAACCCCTCCTCGTTTTACAAGACCAGTCAACAATGTCAGTGGGGCCCCTTTGGTCTACAAAACTTTTGGTTTCATTGCATTCTAGCCTTACGAGCGCCGTGAACAATCCGCAATGCAATATTATGTATTAACAGTCTTGTCATCACTCATCACAACACTCCAATTCATACAATCCAAATGCTTTGTTAGAAAGTCTACGTGTCTAATTTTCCATCTGTATCTAGAAGCAACAAGACAGAATTTTTTTTAAAAGAAAGATGTTAATACAAGACAAGAAGTTAATGGAAAATAAGATTCCTTCTGCAACTCCCCACAAATCAATCGATCGATCTCAGCATCACTGAGTTAGAAAACTAGAAACCCAACCATGAATTCTATTCAATGGTCTATGATCACAGTATTGCTCATCTTCCAGCTTCTTTATCTCCCCTCTTGCATTTCCATTGATTCCATTACTCCAAACCAAACCATCAAAGATGGCGACGTTTTAGTCTCGAGCAGGAAGCTCTTTGCGCTAGGGTTCTTCAGCCCTGGAAATTCTGGCAAAAGTTACGTTGGAGTTTGGTTTAACAAAGTTCCAGAGCCGACCATTGTTTGGGTAGCAAATAGAGACAACCCTGTCAATGATTCCTCTGGACTTCTAGTGATCGATGCAGATGGAGGCCTTGTCATATATGGAAAGGACAGAAAACTCCCTCTGTGGTCGGCTAATGTTACTCTCTCTTCTCCAAAAAACTCCATGGCCAAGCTGTTGGATACAGGTAACCTCGTTTTGTTTGAGAATGGCCGGAGCCTGTGGGAAGGGTTTGATTATCCCTCAAATACAATGCTTCCCTTTATGAAAATTGGGCTGAACCGGCGATCCGGGCTGAACCGGTTCCTAACTTCTTGGAAGTCCCAAGATGACCCGGGAACGGGGAATTTCTCATATAGGATTGATCCAAATGGGTTTCCGCAGGCGTTTTTGTACGAAGGTCACGCTCCCCGGTGGCGGGCCGGATCTTGGATCGGGCACAGATGGAGTGGTGTCCCCGAAATGACTACTAATTTCATCTTCAACATTAGTTTTGTGAACAATCAAGATGAGCTATCCGTCGTGACTGGCATTAAGGACGACTCAATCTTCTCAAGGGCGGTGCTTGATGAATCAGGAATCGTCGAACGGTCCACGTGGCAAGATCAGGAACACAAATGGAACAAGTACTGGTCTGCCCCGGTAGAGCAATGTGACAACTATGGAAAGTGTGGTCCAAATAGCAACTGTGACCCGTACAATGCTGGTGAGTTCGAGTGTACATGCCTACCTGGGTTTGAACCTAGGTTGCCCAGTGCATGGTACTTGAGAGATGGCTCGGATGGGTGTGTGAGGAAAAAAGGAGCATCCGTGTGTAAAAACGGAGAAGGGTTCGTGAAGGTGTCACCAGTAAAGGCACCAGACTCATCAACTGCGCATGTAAACTTGACCTTGGGTCCGAAAGAATGTGAAGAGGAATGCATAAGGAATTGTTCTTGCATGGCATACTCGAGTTCAGGTGACCCGCAAGAAAGGAATGGATGCGTGACATGGTACGGGGACTTGATGGATACAAGGACTTACACGAATGTCAATCAAGATTTATATGTTCGAGTTGATTCAATTGAATTAGGTCATTCTTCCTTCTCCTTTGTTCAAATCTAATATTGGTTTCACACATCATAGTAGGAGGTACATTTTTAATCTATTGTTACTCATTTTCTTAAGTACATTGTATTAATTTTTCACCATATATGTTTGTAGCTAAACACGCAGGGAAGTCGAATGGTTCTCTTAGCAAGAAGGGAAAGCTGGCAATTACTATAACATCTATTTTAGTGTTCTTTCTTGTGATCTCTATCGCATATTGGTCCGTAAAGATGAAGAGAAAAGGTAAGTCACTATGTCAACAGCTTGATTTACCAAGATGAAATTTTCAGTTTTTATCGCCGATCAGTTTTGCTCAATTTGTACCTTATAGCACATTATACATAAATGCAAGAATTTCAAACTGCTTTAAGAAAAACCAGTAGTTAACTTGAAGTTCTTGGTTTCTTCAATTGTTGACAGGTAACGAAAGACAAAATCTATTTTCATTTGGTGCGGTCTCCTCTTCAATCTACTTGGAAGATTTTCCTAGTAGAACAGATCCTGATGGTAGCAGATTAAAGTCGGATATACCTTTCTTTGATCTAAGCACCATATCTGCAGCCACAAAAAATTTCTCTGATTCAAACAGGCTTGGAGAAGGCGGATTTGGCCCCGTTTATAAGGTAGTTGTCCTCAATTAGTGTCTCAATCAACTCCAACTTAGATTGTTGTTCACTCTTTTCTGAATGCACTATGTAAATGCATTATCAAGGGCTGAATATGAATTATCATACTAGTAGTTTCTAGTACAATACGTAAGGTTTTGAATTTTCATTTCAGGGAGTGCTTTCTAGTGGAACAGAAATAGCCGTGAAAAGACTAAGCAAAAATTCTGGCCAGGGAAATGAAGAGTTCAAGAATGAAGTTGTCCTGATTGCAAAACTTCAACACAGGAACCTTGTGAGAATCTTAGGCTATTGCGTTCAAGATGAAGAGAAGATGCTAATCTATGAATACCTGCCTAACAAAAGCCTGGACTCTTTCATTTTCAGTATGTCTTCCTCTCGCTGTAGTACCATAAATTAAGTTAAAGCAAGCAAGAAAGTTATATAATCTAAAAACATATTCCAGATGAACAGAAAAGGACATTTCTGGATTGGACAAGACGCTTGGAGATTATCTTTGGCGTTGCTAGAGGGATCTTGTATCTTCATCAAGATTCGAGATTAAGAATCATCCATAGAGACCTAAAGGCCAGCAATGTTCTACTGGATTATGATATGAACCCCAAACTTGCAGATTTTGGTATGGCTAGAATATTCGGAGCAAACCAAATTGAAGCAAATACAAATCGCGTGGTTGGAACATAGTAAGTTTCCTCCAATTTGATCAGTATCATACTAAATTTTCAGTCCTAATTAGTCATGTCTTATTTCATTTCCTCTATGTTATGACCACGAGCTAAATGAGTGCAATCAATTTGAAAACACAACCTCACCAAGTACACAATCCAAAGACAACAAATTTGGTTAGCTATATAATGAAAGAAGTTTGCTTATAATCACTTTTCTTTTTGTTGTCATAGTGGTTACATGTCACCGGAGTATGCAATGGAAGGACTATTTTCAGTGAAGTCTGATGTCTACAGTTTCGGTGTTTTGCTGCTAGAAATTGTTACTGGCAGAAAGAACACCGGTTACTACCATGATAATCCTGACTCAAATTTGGTTGGACATGTAAGCGTACAAGCTAGTCTAGCTATTTTCACAATCATTAATCATGACTTCATGAACCTACTCAATTAGTTTTGATTATTAACTTGATCATCTGTCATAAATGGTTTTCAGGTTTGGGACTTGTGGAAAGAAGGCCGAGCCTTGGAAATCGTCGACCCATCTTTGGGAGAATCCTACCCCATAAGTGAAGTTCTACGGTGCATTCAAATCGCACTCCTGTGCGTGCAAGAGTACGCAAATGACCGGCCAACCATGTCAAAAGTTGTGTCTCTGTTAGGCAACGATGCAGCTCTTCCTTCACCAAGAAAACCTGGATTTCTCTTTAGAAGTAACTATACCAATGGAGACCCCAGTACTAGTACTGCAAATGCTAATTCCATAAATTATGTTACATGCAGTATAGTTGAAGCTCGCTAAAGACTAAGGCTCCCTCTAAAACCTAGCTTGTGTGTTAAGCAAAGGTTTTAGTATTAATTTTTTATTACAATAAAAATGATTACCTTGTAAACGCCTTTTATTATTAATTGTGTAACAAAAACTATATAGAAAAACATCTAATAGTCAACCTCAAGCTTAATTTGAGTTAACTCATAATTAAATACGAACTACCCAGGAGCTGAACATACTATAGCGCTCAAACTCAGCTTGTGTATTACAAGCCCAGCTCGAACAAGCTAAAATCCAGCTGAAACTCGATACACACCCAAGACAGACCCTAATTGATTCTGGAGAGGTTGTTGCTGCACAACTTCGTGAAGAGTTGGGTTTGTCTTGAAAACTTCGAAATATCTGAGCACTAAATTCCAATCATCAATGGGCCACATGAAAAACAATGCCCACCATCTGCCACCGCCACCATGAAACCTACCTCAGTTGAGCAACACCAGGAAGAGCTGGCCCTCTTAAGTGGGAGGGCAGATTCAATTCAGCATACTAATCCTTTTTTCTTTTTTCTTTTTTGGTGCTTATTTTGAACCCATGATCTATCCAGCGGACTTATGTTGCCCAATGCAGGTCAATTCTATGGTGAACAATATTAGGTGCGCTGTGAAAAAAATTAATAAATAAAAATCGCAGCTCTCCTCTGAAAAATGGAACAGCTCCAAATCTTGAGTTGCTTCCAATTGAATCTGAGCATTCCAAAGAACATTTACACACTTTTCTTGACACCCGTGTTGATTGCAGTATTTTTAGCAGTTTAGCAGTTGAATGTTATGCCAAACGCTCACAGCCAGCAACTATAAGCACCATAAACTATAATTACAAACTTCAATGGCCAACAATTATCACATCATGAACAAGATGCAGGAAGTGTACCCATCGTAATTGAACGCTCAATAAATTTATATATACTAAAGAATCATTTGGTTCTATAAATGAACACAGATGCATAATTAAATGGTATACAAATGCACTTCCGAATATGAGCATCCCTACAAAATCAAAAGAGGCATACAATTTCATCATAAAGCCTACTATTATGAACAACCTAATCTCATAGTTCCAGCGCACTGAGAAGACTTTGATCCTCGATACATCTTGGCAGACAAGGAAAGAATTATAATCTTACCAGGATCGTCTCTTGTTTAATGACATCACTTTATTCTGTTCAAAGGAATTTTATCACTCTGTTGGGTAACCCTTTCTTGAGGAGAAATTATTTGGGGCATTGTCATACCCCCAGAAACAATGATCTCTGCATTATCGAGAGAAAAGAAAACCGTTATATTGATGCATTCCCTTTTGCCAGTACACATTAGGAACACAAAACCGGACAAACAAACTCAAATGTGCATCTGTTAAGGGCAACTACCTATATAATAACTACTTAGCGTAACTATATGGACTGGTACAAAGAGTACATCTAAAATCATGACATGCTTTACATCTATACTCAACATCTAATTTTTAGTTTTATGAGTACTGAAGAAACTGTTTTGCCCCCTGTTTCAGGTGGGCAAACCTGGAGTGCAGAGAGCTCAACCACGTCTACAACAAGAACATGGAAGTCATGGCAGCCTAAAGTGCTCTAGAAGAGCTGTATTAAGGGCCTACGCTGTCAAGGGCAAAACCACCCACAAGGAATACTCAGCCCACGTAGTTTCTTGCAAACAAAAATTTAAGGGCCTATGCTGCTTTTGCCCTTCCCTTAAATTTTTCCTAGTTCCACCCTTGTATGCTGCCAATATTACCAATTAAACCATCCCTTGTAAGAGCCAAGCATAATAGTAAATAGCATTACAATCTAGATCACTGTATATGATTAAATCAATCATTCCTCACGTCCCCTAAAAAAAACCAATAAACAAAAAGACAATATGGTCACAATACAACAAGTTGGTAAATTGAAGAAAGATAACACATACCTATGCCTTCTCGGATAGACAGATTTGGTCTTATGATATCTTTGGAGTTAACGAGAAATATATCACCTATATATAGATGATTTGTTGGGACAAAAACACTACATAACTCTTCATCTTCGTTATCTCTCTGAAAAGAAAAGAAAGAAGAAAAAAGAGAGAGAAAACCAAATATTAGCAAGTGTTTGACACATCAAACTAAAAGACAATACTTGACATACTTGATGGCTGGTCAAAAACCCCAAGCCCAAGGTCATTTTAGGAGTAAAGGAAAAAGATCCTCCTAATGTAGGACAACATTTCTTTGCAGGCAAACTGTATACAGAATAATAAAGCGAGGAAACATAAGAAATAGGAAGAAAACTAGAACCAAATAGTATGAAATCCTATTATCATATAAGTCTCAAGTGAGGTGTGCACAGTCTTTGGGATGTTTTAATCGATGGAATATTCCAATACAAAAGTATCGGACCTTAGAACAAAAAATTATCCAATCGATGCTTCTCTTTTGTCTGGTAAATGGTATGAATGAATGATATACAAAGTAAGGACATATTTATCTTCTGCTTTCAAGGCCTACGTATCCTCCAACTTCTAACAGAAATATATCAGCAAGGAAAGGATTTGAAGTTCGCCAGCTGGAAGATTCCCAGGGTAGATCGTTGGTCCCATATACCCAACAATATTCTACAGATGCTGAAGATGAGAAAACATCTTCAATGACCTTCTATACCGAAGATGGAACAACCACATTAATCAATGCCCAACAGCTTTGACATGGGTAACGTTTAGGAGTTTAAGGGCCTTTCATAACAAATTCTAAACCACTGCTTGTTTCTTAAAGTATTTTTATTCTTACTTTCATTCCAAATGAATTGAAAAGTCAGACGTATTTGAGCAAATAAATTTAACTCTATGATTTGAAATACAGAATATCAACCACAAGACTATTTTAGACAGGAAACAAATGGATAGAAACATAAAGATGAGAACCTGAAGGGTAACAGTTGATGTAATAAACCCAAAAGCATATTCGCCAACACGTGGGTGACGGATAATTGCTACCTCTTTAAAAGCTGTGGTATTTTGGTCTGCAAGGGAAATGTAGCTCTCAGCCCAAAATCCAAATCAAAGCATATTGCTGAAATTACATTGTTCTAATAATACCATTCAATTTAACTTTATTCGGGCTCAGGTGGCAGGTGCAGGGTAGATTAGCTTCTATTACCATCAAGTAAATTTCTTGCTAAAGTAAATTCACAATGTACTTAAACATTTCAAACAGTTAACAGACTATCAAAATTTTCTGCATGACT
>LYNE01000978.1:67392-83949 GCA_001662545.1 Rosa x damascena | reverse complement strand
TGAATTCCACAAAATTACAAAACTGCCACTAACTTAAAACCCTTATAACTTCTTCGTTACTACTCCGATTTTTACGTACCACATATGCACGCGCTCGGTTTAACGTCTTCTACAACTTTCATGAAGGAAATTTTCTCAAATTTTGACACGAACAAAAAGTCAACTTTTAGGGCCCCCTAAAAGCATTGAAACGACAGTAAAAGTGAAAGTAAAAGTTATTTACCGTCCAAATGACTAGTAAACCGGTGAATTCTGATTCGGGACGTCACACTATACATCTCGTGTCACTCTCTCTGTCTCTGTCTCTGTCTCTCTCTCTCTCTCTCTCTCTAAAGCTAACTAGAGATCCCACGAATCACTAACGTTAACATTGGCGCCGTCTGTGGGAAGCCAACACAAGGGCTTCGTCACGTACCATGAGCTTAGGCCAGTCAATGCTTGGTCAACGCCGAGTAGGTCTGGTCAACGTTCAGTCAACGCTGGGCAATGCTAACTCACTGTTGGTCAACGACAACAACAAAGTCAACGCTGAACTTCAAAAAAAAAAAATTTTTGCCTCTAATTTACTCTGGACACCTAGAAGACTTCTCTGGGCACCCATGGATAGGGGTCAGCGGCACAACTCAGCGACATCGAGCCTCCGCTTAGCTCAGTCCCTCCGCCGAGCTCCAGGTGCAGCAAGATTCACTGCCACCATCAGCCAGCGGCTCCGCTCCTCCCAGCTCCGTCAAGTGCTCCACTGGCACCATCTCCGCTGGACACCACCACTAGCAGCGTTCCTCCAACATCAGCGGCAGCCAGCCCCGCTAGCCTCAGCGGCTCCTCTCGTATCCATCAGCGGAATCTCCTTTCCGCTAGGCAAGCTTCTGAGCTTCAATCTCCTTCAGCGGCCAAGCTCCTTCAGCGGCATCTTCTTCCGCTAATATCCGGCAGCGGTAACCCTACTCCGCTAAGCATCACAGCTGGGCAACCTCCACGCCATCACCACTGGCCACAACTTCCGCCGACCAAGGCTTCCACCACCGCTGGACAAAACCCCGCTGGCCCAACTTCCTCCGCTGACACCATATCCGCTCGATCAGCGACAACCCAGTCCACTAGGAGCCACCGTTGTCTCGGCCAAACTCTGGGCCTCCGCCGACCTCTGAGTGTCCGCCGAACGTCGATCTTCCGCTGAGCTCAAGTGTCCAATCACCGCTGTCTCCGCCGAGCTCCAAGTGAGCTCAAGTGTCCACCACTGCTGACCCGAGCTTCCTCCGCTAGCAACAAATCTCATGCTCATCCGCTGGTCATCATCTATGCCCGCTGCAAATAATAGAACCCAGCACACCTAGATTTACTCTGGGCACCCATACCTATTTCTGATCAACATCGAGCAAATCTGATCAGCTCCGGGCACTAAAGTATTCCCAGCCAAGCACAACTACGTTGACCGCTAGACTTATCTTCTGTTCTTTTCCGAGCATCCAATCTGAGTTTCTATGATGGCGGTCAAAGCCACCAACACAGCTAAGTACCTCTCCTTCGTACTCTATCCGCTTATTCAACTTTATAAGAAAACCACGTGCCTAGACCTCCATCTAGCATGAAACAATTTTTTATCAATAGTCTGGAATGCTTGACACTTGGCCCCCACTTGCCACAAATACTTATGTGCTGCACATGATGATCTGATATAATGAAAAGCATAATTGTCATGCAATCCCTACACCTGTCCATATGACATATATAATTATATATGCCTAGCATCTTTGTTCTAAAAATGATAAATGCCTATATTGCCTATATTGTTTGTTTTGTCAAAAGCATGCACAAACTTGGTCATATATAATTGCATGTGCAGCGGCACTGGGCCTTGGTTTATATTTGACTAAGCACTAATGTTAGCAATATACATTTGCATTTGCCAAAACAATCTGGGCCATACCATGGGCACCAGCAATCTAAAACTTCATGTACACATTAAATCAATGCTTAGCTCATTTCCCTCCATCATTATCAAAGATGCCATTTACTAGCATGCCTCAATTAGTCTGATGCACAAGCAACATGACTCCCTATTCATATTGTGGCCATAGGCATGTTTAGTATAGTCAACCATTGTATACATGACTCGTACAAAAAGTATATTACTTTACCATTTGTATAAATTGCATTGCACCCATTGAATGCACTACCATTGTTCTCCGACCAATGCACTTTCCAAACATTTAATAAATGTTACAAATTTATATGCTAATCATCTATCTTATGTCAACGAGGCACAAGCACCGTTTCGATCAACGAAATCATTAGCCTTCTACTAAGGAACTTCGCCAGAGCAATGGAGCGTCATGCTTGGACAACTCCAACATGATTTAGGTACTTAGATCATTTCCAACTCCAACTCGCTCCAAATTGGCACAAAATAAGTCACTATATCTTATCTTTTACGCTCTTACAATTAGAGCCATTTCCATGCTTTTCCTACTTTAAGCATGCCTACAAATATATCACACTTGATATACTTTTACATGCTTCCATAAACTTTTAAGCGTGCCTACAACATTTTGTAGATTTGGCAACACCTTCTAGGCCTTACATGCTAGATATGCCATGCCTCACATATCGATCTCAATGATCTCTAAGCATGTTTACAACAATGCAAAAACATTATTAGCATCCACATTACAAGTACATGCTACACACATATGCCATGCTCCTATTTAATTGCAACCCAATTAGATAAACATGGGACACTCAAACAAAATTTTATTACTTGCTCTATTTGTTTGTCATCTTTCATTCAAGTACAAATTTTACGAGTCTATGGTCACCGCCAAGCGGTAAGGCAACGCCTCATAATGACAATGACCGCTACGCGGCATTGCAGTCAAGTTTCTCCTCAAAGAAATAGTAAAGGGACTAGTTTACACAGCCCACGGCAGCCATTGATCCGGCAGTTAACCCGACGCTTGGGTACCAAAGATTAGGTTCGCTACCTAACACCCACTGCTTCAACGCAGATCCCCTCATCAAACAATTTTCCGACCATCCGGAGGTCTATAGCCAGGAGTGGGGGACTCCTCGCAGGGCCTAGCAGGGGCCCACCAGAAAGGGCAAAAGCGTTCGCTCCGACCAATTCTAGATGGACGACGCACTCGCACTAATTATGCTTGATATACGGCACAAAGCTACGCTTTGGTATCAACCCGCAAGAACACCCTCCTTGACTGGGGACTTCGAGGACTTGTACATACAGCCCAGCATAATTAGCAACGGTCACGCTCATGCCTCAGGGCATCACCTTTGAGCTACCCGTTAAAGCCTCAACGGCATCCTCGAGCTCTCACCGCTCTCGCCGCAGCGGTACTGCCGAGCTGTCGTGTTCTCGACTCAGCGGCATCCTAGAGCTTTCACCGCTCTCGCCGCAGTGGTACCGCCGAGCTGTAGTGCTCTCGGCTCAGCGGCATCCTCTAGCTCTCACCGCTCTCGCCGTAGTGGTACCGCTGAGCCGTCGTGCTCTGGGCTCAGCGGCATCCTCGAGCTCTCACCGCTCTAGCCGTAGCGGTACCGCCGAGCTGTCGTGGTCTCGGCTCAATGGCATCCCCGAGCTCTCACGCTCTCGCCTCAACGGCACCACCGAGCTGCCATGCTCTCGCCTCAGCGGCATCTTCGAGCTGCCATGCTCTCGCCTCAGTGGCATCCTCGAGCTCTCACGCTCTCCCCTCAGCAGCACCGCCGAGTTGTCATGCTTTCGCCTCAGCGGCATCCTCGACCTCTCACGCTCTCGCCGCAGCGGCACCGCCGAGCTGTCATGCTCTCGCCTCAGCGGCACCCCCGAGCTTCCGCTCACGCCTTCGCTGCACCCTTGAGCTTCACCCTCACGAGCTCCCACTCATGCCTTCCGGCACCACTAGCTTCCGCTCACGCCTTCGCGGCACCCTTGAGCTTCACGCTCACGAGCTCCCGCTCATGCCTTCCGGCACCACGAGCTACCGCTCATGCCTTTGCGGCACCCTTGAGCTTCACGCTTACGAGCACCCACTCATGCCTTCCCAGCACCACGAGCTACCGATCACGCCTTTCCGGCAACCCTGAGCTACCGCTCACGCCTTTCCGGCAACCCTGAGCTACCGCTCACGCCTTTCCGGCAACCCTGAGCTTCCACTCATGCCTTCCCGGCAACCCTGAGCTTCCACTCATGCCTTCCCGGCACCCCCGAGCTTACCACTCATGCCTTCCCGGCAACCCTTGAGCTTCCGCTCATGCCTTCCAGGCAACCCTGGAGCTTCCACTCACGCCTTCCAGGTAAACCACGAGTTTCTCGCTCACGAGCTTTCCACTCATGCCTTCCCGGCAATCCTCAAGCTTTACACTCATGTCTACTCAACACACCACACGTTAATGGAACATTGAATTCTTCTACCATTTGTCACTTGCGACAAATTGAATTCTTTTCGCGTTCCATTAATACGAGCGACACCCAAACAAACACAAACGTTCACGTGTTCATCATTCACGAATTACAAACGCTTACCTTCGCACCGCTCATACAACTTACATTTATCATATGCACTCCAAATGCTCACACGACCATACGCGTTCTCGAGTTTGTACGTCATAATCGATCGTACTCGGCACCATTCGCGTGTATGCATCAACATGTATCACGCACCCCATACGTTCATATATGCCAACGCATATCAATACAACTCACATTTGTTGCCCAATGCAACGAGCATTCTACGTATGCCTGTTTTTTGTCTTTGTTGTGCAGGTTAACGAGTCCCTTCTTGCTTAAGGAGTTCGGGGACTTGTAGGGGCTTCGTGCCGCCCGGTTACTTATGCTTGGTGACATGATGTTTATAACTCCCCAACCAAGAAGCTCCTCTTACTTGGGGACTTCGGAGACTTGTAGATACCTACTAGTATGACTAGTTTGCTATCTCACCAAACATAAGTAACACCCCCTTTGGGACACCCACAAGGCATGGTGAGGCCCAACCGCTACTTACATCTTGTAGCCCTATGTTCAAGCTAAGCCACGGTATCCGGAAATGGCTAATCCGTCGCCGAGAAGCCACATTCCCTGCCTTGCCAAGTTGCCTCCATAATAGGCCTTTCTAGACTAGAATAGTGGGTTCTAGTCCCACATCTAAGAAAATGTAAAGGAGAAGCATTCCTTCACCTATAAAACGAATGCCTCCTCCCACTTAAACATCGATCCCATTACATCTTTTGTAATCCCCTTGGGCCGCAAGGCTCAACACACTAGTGTAACATTTAAGTGGACGTAGTTTCCCACTAAGGAGGGAGACGAACCACTATACATCTCGTGTCTCTCTCTCCCTCTCTCTCTCTCTCTCTCTAAAGCTAACTAGAGATCCCACGGATCACTAACATTAACAGTTATCAATGCCTTAACGATCATCATTTTGGCTGAAAATTTGCAGAGATGATCTATACATTAGTATCTAAAAACGAAACGGTCGGGATGTGGATATGCGACTGAAAAGTGACCTAAAACTCGAACTTCACACTTTAATTTCAAAGCGGAGCTCCGCTCTAGATAGGATCTGTGTGTGTGTGTGTGTGTGTGTTTGTATTTTTACATTAGAGATGATCAAACACATGACCTAGTTTAATCCGAACTCAATCTTTCACCATAACTACTTGTGTGTGTGTGTGTATTTTTACATTAGAGATGAGCAAACACATGACCTAGTTTAATCCGAACTCAATCTTTCACCATAACTACTTGAGCTAACCCTAATTCACTGAAGGTTTTATGAATGCTTGTTTTTGAGTCGTTTCAATTTTTATTTGTCAAGTTTGATAATCGAAGTGATGGACCTTGAATGTCAAGAGTTAAAAAAGATACGGAAGTTGAACCACTGTTCTCTAGTATTAGCTAGAAATTAATTTATGTGGCAGCTAATGAGACATCACAATTTCATTTAATGGTATGTATTTTTACAAAGTATCTGAAAAAGTAACTGCCACCTAAAATGATTTATAAGAATTACCTAAAAAAGTTATTTAGCATTACTCTTGTTTGAGTAAAATTCACCATCAGTGTTTGAATTCTTTTATGAGTTTATCCAACTATCAATATCTCCCAATAAAAAAATGAAAAAATAAAAAACTACCAACATCTATCAATGTAATACTTTTTTTTTTATCAGGTAGTTGCTGTTAGTAACTCACACACCCTACAGTGGTATCCCAGCGCCAGGACATCTGCACCGACATTGCGGCGAAAGCCAGACTAATCCACTGCACTACAGACGCACGAATCCAAAGGATCCCTCAAATCTGCTGAACACGGGATGGAGCTCAAAATTAATGTAATACTTGAACTCAAAATTTTGTATTAATGTGGTACCTTCATCTATATATTTTTTTCTTTAGTTATTCGTTAATTTAAGATTATTTCTGACATCTCACATTTTTTTAAACCAAAATTACTGGTTTGACCTTAAGAGTTTTTTGTTTTGTTTTTTTTTTTTTGGGACTACTTCTTCCTTAATCGAAGACACGCGAACTAAGGGGAGACGTGTTTAGGGTCCTAGGCCACATTAGCCCTAACAAGGGTCGCTGGTTACTGCTTACGTTCGGGATCAGTAAATTGTGGCACTTGCAGAATTGGGTTGGGGTGGATTAATTCTGCTTCTAGTTCTTTTTTTTTTTCTTTTTTTTTTTTAAAAAAAAACCCCTTAGCCCACCCCACCCTTACATATGTCAATGAGAATCGAACCCATGACCTTTACAATGTTGGAATTATAATTTACCAACAGGTCACAGCTCACCGACCTGCTTCTAGTTCATCTTGGAAGGAAATCAGCTGTTCCCAATTCTGTCACTTCCATATTTTGTTGACACTTGTTCTCTCTACTAACATACCCCTTAACTCTGTTAACTTTACCAAAAAACTAAAAATTAAAAAAATATATATTAAAAAAAATTATATATGTTAACACAAACCCAGATCTCTTCTTCCCCGACCCACAAAGCTACCAGTCATGGCATACATGTTTCATCAAAACTTCGAACAAATTGAAGAAAATGAAAGGGATTAAATTGCAGCTTTCCATGATTCGGATCTCATACTTTCAAAGCAAGTATTTTGTATCTAAATTCCTAGACCAGACTTATTAGATACACACTTCAAAATCAAAACTTTGGATTTAGTCAAAGGAGTTTTGGAGATCTGACATGGGCTTGCTGAGAAAAAAAAAGAGAGAGAAGAAAACTCTATTTGAATGGAAAATTCTACTATACAGACTTGCATACTACGCAGATGGGATGTGTGGTCATGTGTCTAGAGTTTAGGGTGTCATTACGTGCCATGCACGTGCCTACATATCCATGGTTAAATATTTAAAATTTTAAAAATATAATCAAATAATTAATGATGAAAATAATAATAATTTGAAGACAGAAGAGAGAAAAGAGAAAAAACTTCCTAAAAGATGATTCTCTATAATTATACAATTTTCTCTAAATACAGATATTTTTGTTTTCTCTCTCTTCACTCTCTCTAAAAGCTGTTTGAGCAAAAAAAACAAAAAATGCGTCTTTTCTCCTAAAATAGAAAAAAAAAAAAAAAACAAGATATAGGGAAGTTGGAGATGCTCTAGTAATAGATTTTGAAAAAGATTGTGCTAATCTTAAAGGATGACTGAAAATGAGTTCAATTTGTTAAAAAATAAAATTTGACCCTCAATGAGATTTCTAGCTAAGCCACTGCATGACACTTGACCATTTTTAACAAATCATTAACCATAAATTAACAGAAGTATCACATTAATACGAAGTTTGAGTTTAGATATCACAGTAATTATTTAATGGTCGGGTACCAAACTGCCTGAAGTTAAAAAAAAAAATTAAACATTGATGGTGAAATTACTCATCTTTTTTAGAAACTACGGGAAAAACTACCGTTCACTACCATGAAGAGTAGAAATGGAACACAACTAAAAAAACTTGTCAAATATTATTTCTCTCACGGAACAATTAACAATAGTCATGGTTATAATTATACTATGCAAGGTACCTGAGCGAATGAGATCCATTTGATTGTCTCGATCATCCTCTTGTTTTGAAATATTGATGCAACTATCAGAAGTGTTCAAATTAGCAGGTTCAATGCGTAAACCTATCAATAAAAGTATCAATGGTGTTGTTATTTTTTTTTTTTTTTTGACTTTTTGACAATAAATGGGTGTTATTACTCACCCAAAATCTATATTCACACATCCTATTTATTTTTATATTAATTTTAATTTGACTTTTTAACTGTCCTATATATCCTCCTCTTTAACTCCCTATACAGTAAATCTCAATAAATGAATGTTTAACACATTAATTGTGGGCCCCAAAAAAATTGATATCGTCCGATGATCTCGTTAATTATTGAAATGCTCGAGAATATTTTTCAGAAAGGTGCGGCTATTGCCACCTTATAATTTTCTTTGTTCACCCTACTTGCTTATTACACCCTACATTTTCATTTTAATTATTAGATTTACTTATCTAACCTATTTCTTTTTCCACGAGTATCCTCCATCATATGACATATTAAATTAAAAAAGAAATTTTGTTTAACGAAAATTCCTCATTTAATTTATATCAATTAAAAAAACGTACTAAAATATATTAAAGCTTCCTAATAAATTCATAATTTCATTTACTTCCATTTTTTTAATTTTTCCATTCAGTTTCAATGTTCGTTTTATTTCAATCCATATTAAAAAAATTAGTAAGTGCTACTATGAGCAATGAAGAAAAGATTGATTTTTTTTTCATGTTTTAAATTTTTTACTTTCTGTGTTTATAAAGGTATTACAAAGACTTTGATGAAGTTAACACTAAATAGTTTTGTGAATTGAATAACGAATTGAAATAAAACGATAAAAAGAAAATTGAAATTTGGATGGAGAAGATGAAGATTAATGTTATCAGAAGAGAAATTAAGTAGCTAGGTAACGGACGCTCTTGCTACCCTAAAGTTTGTGTGAGGTAACGTCGTGTAATCGGTCTATGGGACTGGCCATCAGGTAATATGTGGCACTGTATTTATTTGAATTTCATGCATCGGGTTTTAAGACGGAAAATCTTTTAAGTTTGTTGTTCTTATTTATATGCATTTTGTTTTCATACTGAGATCCCAAAAATATTATTGGTTATCAAACCTAGCTGGGGTAGGTCCTATAGAGCAATAAGGACGTAAGCTCACCCCTACAACAGTGTGTATGCAGGTATTGTGCTCTGGTGACGGCATTGGAAGTCGAAGCAGGGTGTGTGGAATCGCTAAACAAACTTTCGTACAGGAATCAGGTTTTGGGTCTACTCTTGACCTTTATTTCTTGAACATCGTCATTCCAGATATTGTTGAACATTTGGTTGAATATTGAATCTTTGCTAAATTCTTTATTTCTCGAAGTTTGTTATGTCTCGAGAAATGGGTCATGCCAAGTTCCAAGTGAACAAAGTTTATTTGATGATTTAAAGGTTCACCTCAAAAATACTTTAAGCGTTTTCGCTGTGCGGATTTTGAATAATGTCATTTAACAAAATGTCTTACCGGTTTCTGGGATGTAGATTGAACCTTTTGTTTATATCTTAGAGACACGTGCCACTGTGACATGTTCAAGCTGGTGATGTGCAGTTTGAGGCGTTACATTAATAATGTCAGTCAAATAATAAATTCTTCTAGTCCAAACTACAGCCAGTGCACTAAAATGAAAATCTCACTAAATTCATAACATAATAATTTTTTTTTAAAACTCTTTAGGGCCTAACGAATATACAAATTAATAAAGAAATAGCAAAGAAAAAAAACAGTCATCGCCATGTAAGAAAACAGGTAATTTATATTTAAGCCACATCAGCACTTAACAATATATTGTGCAAATGATGTATTGTTTGAAAAGCATTGACTGTTGTGTAACATTTTTGGTCTTGCGCGACCTTTTTAAATGTTTTGGCCTTTGTATCAGAGATAATAATGGTGCTGAAGCGTGTGAAATATTTTATTTAGACTTGAATAGCATTTTTAAGTCCTGTGCGACTTCTTTAAAATGTTTTGGTCTGAAAACGAGATGGGTTTGAAGACCAGAAGGGTCGGAAGATCAGAGGTCACAAACAGTGAAAAAGGCATGAAATTGAGAACCAAACCTTTAGCAGGGTGATTGGTTACAATTAGTTAAAGCTCTAATTTGTCTACCATTGTAATTCATGGGGGAAACTGAGTGTTATTGCGACTCATGATTATGTGTTTTATAAGAGAGTTTCGAGTGTATTCTTTCTTTTACCTTCCAAGATGGGTTTGGTTTTCATATTTGAATTGTTGAGATTTTAATTTATATATTTTTGAAGAAAGGATGTTGAGATTTATCACGATTTGGGTGAGTTGCTTCCTCAAGGTGAATTGGGTGGATTTATCTCGATTTGGGTGAGTTGCTTCCTCAAGTTGATTTGGGTTCATTTCTCGCGATTGTGTGAGTTGCTTCCTTGAATTGAAAAAGGTGGTTTTTTGTTCTTAGTGTGAGTTGCTTTGGTGTGATTTTGTAATTTGCCTGAGCGTTAAAATGATTTCAAACATTACTTGAAGTGGTTTTGTTTTTACTATGATTAAGAAATTGAGGTTTTCTACTGTGATATATGCTTGTTATTTCCTAGGCTGAGATAACTTAAGCTTGTGTTCTGTTTTGGTTGTTTGAGTTTACTCACATAAGCTTTTAAAAGCTTACCGGATTTGTTGTTGCAACCCAGTGCACTACTCTATGATGTAGAGGTTATCCTGCAGGTTAGGGTGAGCGTGGTTAAAGCCGTAGAGCTTCCTTATTGTTACCGTAGCAGGTTTAGCAACCTAATTCTGTTATGCACTTGTTCATCTTCTGCTATGTACGTACTGAACGTAGTGCACGAGTTTACTTATTGAATTGCGGTTTCAGTTTAATCTGTAAACTTGGTATAATCTAATATGTGACTCTAAAGAACGAGTCTGTATTCATATTGTGGATTCGGGACATCTTGGTTGCTTGTGTTAGAAGGAAAAAAATTTACAGGTAGTTAGTGTTGATGTTCGAACCATCACTCCTGGAGTCTTTGTGTTTGATTTAATTGTATTATTATTTGTAATCGAAATTCGGGGCATGACACATGATCATCCCTGCTCTTTCAATTTTCATTACCCGCGTTCAAATTTCAATATTGCTTCCGTTTGTGGCGTCACAAGCTAAATTGACACTGACAGGAGAGCCTGCTTTTCAGACTTTGAACCCTTAAGAATGGCAAAACGGACATCTCCCCTTCGTAACGAACTTTTCCTTCAACCTCTCTCTACCGTCAACCTGCACCGCCTTCGCCTTCAACGTCACGGAGCCGAGAAGGTTTCGGTTGGAGAATCAGAGCGGGAGGACTGCTCTGCGCACGGAGAGCTCGGTTTTGAAGAATAAGAGATTCTCCTGGCAGTGGGTTTCAAGGTGGAACGTGGCTAGCAGAGTGGTGACTTGGTCGTGGGTCGTAGCATCCGGAAGCCTCAACTTGACCTCGACCTCCACTAGGGCTTTGGAGATGTGAGACATTAAAGGCTGATGATGCAGTGCGTTTTGGAATAGGGGTCTTTAGAGCAGTTTAGGTGGCTAAGGACTGCAAATGTCCATTTGTTTCAAACCATTTGTTTTGAATTGGGGGGTAGATTTAGGGTGGAATTAATGAGAATTTGGTGGAGAAGTGAACGAAAGAAAATGGGAGAGTGAGGTGTGGCTGTATTCGTTGAAGGGAGAGAGAGGTTGAAGGAGAAGTTCATCAGAAATGGGAGATCTCCATGTTGCCCTTCTTGGGGGTTCAAAGTCTAAAAAGTAAGCTCTCACGTTGGTGCCAAGTCAGCTTGTGACGTCACAAATGTAGGCAATTTTGAAATTTGAACGCGGGTGATGAAAATAAGAAATGCAGGGATGATCATGATTAAAAAAAAAAATCAAAAACTGAACTAATGTTTGACCCATAATTGAAGGAAAAAAATTAAATTTAGTCCTAAATTAATTGAAATAAGTAACGAACATAAGTTATAAACTTATAATTTAGTGTAATATAATTAAGCAAACAAAACTTAGCAATTTAAAATTTTTAATAACCCCAGTGGATTAAAACTTTAACAATAAAAAAGTAACATGTAAAGAATATATAATTTGGTAAAATAAAAATAAGAATATATGAAAATAGAAGAACATAAAAAAATACTACTACTCAAGTCTCAACTGTAGTTGAAATTTTTTTTGTTTAAATTTATAGTTGGGAAAGTAAAAACTAAACAAAAAGACACAAAGAAAATTGATTTAAACGTGTGAGCATATATGTGAGAGGCTAGTATATATCAACAGAGGGGAAGAAGACTCACGATTATAGATCAAATATTGCCAAAATCCAAGTTGGGTTCCACTTAAGAATGCAGATTGCATGCCTGCCAATTCCATTATAGGGGAAGATCCAAAGCTGGTTGGACTGATGGCCAATCTAGGGCAACGCCGAAGTAAGTCCAAAGCAATATCTAAAGTAGAGTGAACGCAAAAGAATCAAACAACAATATTAAAACATACATGTGTGTGTGTAAATATATATTATTTTTAATCAAATAAGAGATTTGGTGATATAACTTTCTTGGAGGCAGACAATGCAGGGAGCAAGTCTCACCTCATTTTTTTGAATCAAGGAAATAACTTCATATATTAGAACTCAATGAAGTTGATTACAATCATATAGTAATGCATCCAGAAAACATTCTGGAGCATTAACAAACTAAAAGCAACTTGTGCTACACTCAAGCCAGAATGACTGTTACACACGATTCCGCTGTCATTTACAGACAGAAGAAGAAGATGTGGCATTTTCGTAAATAATGGGGATTATTTACCATCATAATACCATTACGTACTCTTCCGCAAGAGTTGTTTGAATGCAGTGGCAATTTCATAAATAATGAAAAATAAAATACGGTGGCATTTTTGTAAATATTTATATTTCTTATACTTTGGAGGCTTTATGAGGATAAAAACATATGGTGGCTTAATTATAATATAAGTTTTAAAACGACACTGATAGATAATATGTTAAAAAAAAAAACATTTCAATGAGGGTTGCATGAGAAGAAAAATACTATCTGAAGGATGAAACTGAGACATGCATAATTTTTTTTTTATTGACGAAATTAAGTTATTGTTTTATTCTTGGTGGCCAGTGGGGAGGAAACGTTTTGACAAAATCTTCCAATTCGGATTAGTCTTTAGGCCTAAAAAGTCATTGAGGATATGGTGTGATCTCGATAAAAAATAAAAATAAATATTTTTTATACAAAAATAAGATATGGAGGGTTCTATCTATACCTCCAAAATTGGCATTTGGACCTCTCTTTTTCCAAGTTATAGTTGATTTTGTCAACTCATGTGAAATTACTAATAAGGAAACAAAACAAGGAAAAAAAAAAAAGAGTTTCTTCTTACCTCCAAGACAATACGTTGTTTTCAACTTAGAGAAAACCTTCTTCTCTAATGTAAACCCTAAAATATACATCAAGCTCTATGGAATAAAGCACGATTTAGTAATTGAGCAAAGCATCCTTTTGAAGTCTTTGCACAAGGTAGCGGATCATAAGTTTTATGTTCTTTTTTCACTATCTTGATTACAATGGATCTGTGTATTTAAAATTCAAGACATCTTCAGCTTCTAACGTTTTGCCTTTAGGCCATTGAGATATCCTAGATATAGACCCCATCCTTTTTCATCTCCCATGATTTTCTTGTTCTTTATTTTTGTTTTGTACATGAATTCATATATGTATTTCTATTACTATAAAATTCATAAGAATTTTTAGTCAGTAAGAGGGGGAAGGGTTAAAGAATAGTGAGAGGGGGAAGGGTTAAAGAGCAGTACAATGGGCTTTTGGAGATATGACTAGGATTTTTCAAATAAAAGGCTTTTAATGATTTTATTGGACAATAGGCATTTTTGAAAAATTAGGAATGTGTTGATAGCATATTAGTTATTTGTAAAAGTGATTGGAGGTCTATTAAGTAGGGAGGTCCAAATGCCAATTTTGGAGGTATGAATTAAAGCTCCCAGTAAGATATATAAAACAAAAAAACAAGTTACATACGGTGGGCGGGTATTAAGATTAAGTTTCTATATTAATTCAAAGGCTAGTTGAAGCTAACACATAAATTTTCAAATTTTCAAATATTGTGCTTCAATATTTGATTAATGAAGCGCAATTTCATCAAATTTTCAAAAAACCAAGTTACATATGTTTGGGCGGGTATTAAGGTTAAGTTTCTATATTAATTCAGAGGCTAGTTTAAAATTTCATAAAATATAGAGGGTAGAATAATAAACAAAGAAACATTGAAATTTATAATAAATTAAAAAAAAAAAAACTTAAACTGCAAATAATAGCTTACCTTAGTGGTTTGAGTGCCTTAATGTTACGGGGTTGAAAAACACAACTCAGTGGTAACTAGGTGGTTTGGTAGAAAAGTGTTCTTCTACCCCAAAAAAAAAGTAGTTGCAAGAAGAAAAACTTATCTAAAAGATTGTTTTTTTTAAAAAAAAAATTTTTTTATCAAATACTATCCAAAAGATTGTTAAATAATTCTTTTTGACTAAATTAAATATAATAATATACTAGCAAGCTCCACCCACTATTTGTGTGGAGAGAAGTTAAAGTAGTGGAAAAACTTCCCTTACAATTATCACATTTTCTGCTTTTAAATTTTTTTTTTCTATTTTACAATTTACCATATTATTCTTATCGATTAATTATATTTCATAGTTTTTTAATATATAAAAGGTTAAATTGGTAAAAAATTTCTATTTTGGAGAGCAAGTTCTCTTCTCTTAATAATAGTATAGATATCTATAGGTGGTTTAGTTGAAAAGTGTTTTATCCACCAAAAAACAGTTGCAAGAAGAAAAACTTATCTAAAAGATTATTAAACAATTCTGTTTGTCTAAATTAATTTGTGTATAACCGTATATAAGAAGAAGAAGAAAAATACACACACAGAGACAATATTTAAGAAAGAATGTGTTGTCAGTCATAACTGATCATAACTTATTCTTTTACGTTTCTAACCCTCAAATATTAAACATCATGAATAACATTTTAATCATCCGGGACAAAAATATTACAACAAAATTAAAAAACTCCACTCACGTAAACATAACCACCCCCAACTTCGGTGTGGGGACAATTTCTCTTATATATTAAGTCATCTCCATCTTTTCATGGTTAAACTTCCGTGTATTACAACACAAGATAATATACTTATATTTATACATGTAGATAATATAGTAAATAAAAATATATTTGCCACAAAAATAGGAGAGAAAAGCCAAGTACCATTCGGTTCAGTGGCATAGGTTTTTTTTAATTGAAGTGGGAAGTTGTGAGTTCGACTCATAATAAACTAGTTGTTGTATATGAGTTGTTTATTTGATTAAAAAAAGTGAGAAAAAATCAAAATTATGATGAGCACGACATTTTCGAATTTAAAGAAAAAGAAGAATAAAAATCAATTGACATGTGCTTAGGGGTGAGTCTATTATATTAAGACAACTTCATTTTTTTTTAAATGAAAGTCAACTTCATTTTATTTCTGTTGAAATTTTTGAACTACCTACAGTACCATTGATTAATTAAAACTAATAGGTCAATCCATCCATGAATGGTTAAATTTTAAACTACCAATGATGACCTTAATTACTTAGTTCTTCTTCTAGTTCTTTATTTTGAGGCCTAGAGCCTCCAACTTGTATTGTTGATGTACTATCCAAGGAGTTTACCTCCTAATTTATTTACGTTGACAGTTTCTCAAAAAAAAAAAAAATTAAAACTCTAGAATATATAATCTAACATAGAAAGAATATGATGGTAACTGGAAATATTAAAAACTGGAAAAAGATCCAAAAAAAAAACTAAAAATGGGAGGTGGGACTACTCCAGTTTATAACTACTTTTATAATTGCAACAACAGTAATAGAAAGGGTTTTTTACTTCAACAGTGTTTGAACTCTTTGAGGACTTTTGAAATGATACCTGAACTTTCAAAGTGATCAAAGTGATACCTGAACTCTAATTTTCTTGTCAACGGAGTACCTACCGTCAATTTTTATCACGGAACTGTTAACTATGACCACGTGTCAGGCACGTGATCAAAAAAATGAGGGCAAAACAGACTTTTTCTCCCAATTCCCCTTAAAAATCAATCAAAAACTCATTTCTCTCCTTGGAAGAGATGAGGTTCGAACTCCCAACCTCTTTCACAACAACTCCACGCCCCACCACTGGAGCACAAACTATCCTCAATATGATATCTCCAAACTTTGTATTTATACTATTTTTAGGCGATACCAAATAATTAAACAAAATATATTAACCTTTGGAAGACATGAGGTTCAAACTCCCAACCTCTTTCACAACAACTCCACGCCTCACCACTGGAGCACAAACTGTCCTCAATATGATATCTCCAAACTTTATATTTATACTCTTTTTAGGCGATACCAAATAATTAA
>LYNE01000978.1:11062-29974 GCA_001662545.1 Rosa x damascena | reverse complement strand
TATATATATATATATATATATGAATTGGTGGTTTCGTTGTGAGGCGAACAATAATTAAAATGAGTTCATTATTGCTCGAGAATGGTGAAATTGTGTATTGAGTTGTGATTGTAGAATATCATGTGTTGAGATATCATGGGTCTCATATGATCGTCTTAAGTGAGATTTAAGATATGGTAAAGCTTGTGTAGTAATGTCTGTGTGATCACCAACAATGAGTGTTTGTGATGATTGCTATCTGTGTGATGACCAGCAATGAGTGTTTGTGATGATTGCTATCTGTGGGATGATCAGTTGGATGATTGCTATCTGTGGGATGATCAGTTGGATGATTGCTATCTGTGTGATGACTAGCAATGAGTGTTTGTGATTATTGCTATCTGTGTGATGATTAGTTGGATGATTGCTATCTGTGTCATGACCAACAGTGAGTGTTTGTGATTATTGCTATTTGTGTGATGATCAGTTGGATGATTGCTATCTGTGTGATGACCAGTGATATCTGTGTGATAACCGGCGATATTTGTGTGATGATTTGTTGGATGATCTCTATCTGTGTGATGATCAGTATGATAATGGCTATCTGTGTGATGATCAGTGTGATGACAGTTCGGTAGCGGAGTTGAATTGTTATTAAGTTAACAAAGATCGAGAGGACTGCTGTGATGGTCAGAGCTACCTATGGATGTCAGAGTGTGGGGTTATGATGATTATTATGACTTGTTTTGCTTGTTTTGAATTGTGATTACCTTGTTTTCTTCTTGATTTTATTGATTTATGGTTTGATTTATCTTGAAGACATAGTGGTGACGATTGTGCTCTGTGTGAGGATAAGAAGGTGATTCATTGTTTTCACCTTGATGTCATGTTGATGACAAAGGCTTCCGGTGGGAAGGAAATGAGTGTGATCCTTGTGACTCGGGTTGTGCGTCAAGGGATTTCCAAACATTATCTGAGGAGGTTTTGTTTGACGGGAAATTTGTGTAATGGGATGTTAGGTTGAGAATCTGAGCATGTAGTTTAGTCACGAATTAACCTAAGTAAGCATGCTATGGAGAATTTTGAAACAGATGGTTGTAGTTGTGAGTTATGTGCTCATCGTGGTTAGGTTGAGGTGACTTAAGAATGTGTTTCTGTTTTGTGGTTTTGAGTTTACTCATACAGGCTTGCAAAAGCTTACCTAGTTTGTTGTGTGGCAACCCGGTGCACCATTCAAAAGGTATAGGGGTTAATCCTACAGGTCAGGGTAATCGTAGCTGAACCTGATGTGGCGTGCTGGTAGCATTACAGTAGGAAGCAATTTTGTGACTTTACGGTTATAAAGACTTCTGCTTGTAGTGAGCTCTGAGGAGCATTTACGTTTTATTTTGTTGTTGACAATTTAATTTGTAAGCTCGTGTAATATATGACTCTTTGGGGCGAGTGTATATTGACATAGTGGGTTCAGGGCATCAATATGTATTTAGTTGAAGGGAAAAAGTTTCTTGGTATTTGTTATTGATGACTGAACGTTCAGGCATGTATAATTATGAGATTATATATCGAGTTTTATTTGTGTTAAAAATCAGGAGCGTGACACCAGCTTCTTGGACAATTTCTCTGTGATGTATTGAAAACGTTCTGATTTAGACCTGCCAACCCTCAAAGGCAAGCCTAAATATCTATCATGTTCCTTCACACAATTCACCTCGAGAATAGAAGCAAGGGCAGCTTGTGTATCATTGTGCACATTGTTACTAAAGACAATACTACTTTTTTGAAAGTTTACCTTCTAACTTGAAGCTCTTTCGTAAGTGTTTAGAATCTCTCTGAAAGCAAAGCATTCCTCTTGACTAGCTGCACCAAATAATAAACTATTATCTGCGAAAAAAAAATGATGTAAGGTAGGAGCTTGTGGACACATCTTCAAGCCTTGAATAGCTCCAGAATGAACAGCCTGAGCACATAGAATAAACAAGTATGGTGAGAGATAATCTCTTGCCTTATACCCCTTGTTGGCTTCACTGTGGTAGTAGCTTCACCATTCACTAAGATAGCATAACTAACTGAGGTAACACACCTCATGACCATTTGGATCCAGTTGGAAGCAAAACCCAACTTTGTGAGTATAGCCTGTAAAAAAGACCATTCAAGACGATCATAGACCTTGCTGATATCCAATTTCAAAGAGAATAAGCCTTGTTCTTGTGTTCTCAGCTTGTGCACAAAATGAGCAGCTTCAGTAGCTACTAGAGTGTTATCTGAAATAAGCCTGCCCGGTACATAGGCACATTGTAGAGGTGATATGATTTCAGGCAACCATATCTTAAGTCTATTGGCCACAACCTTTGAGCAAATCCTGTAAATTACATTACAAAGTGCTATAGGACGAAAATGTGAAGCATCAGTAGGGTTTTTAATCTTTGGAATGAGACAGATATGAGTGAAATTAGACTCATCCCAACTCTCTCCCTTTTCCATAAAATTTTGAACGGCTAAGCATACATCTGGTCCCACCATATGCCAGTACTTTTGAAAAAAGAACGAGGACATACCATTAGGGCCTGGGCTCTTGGATGGATGCATCTGGAAGAGTGCGACTCTTATTTCCTCATCAGAGTATGGTGAAGCTAGGTCGGCATTCATGAAGGCATTAACTTTCATGGGTGTGGCATGAAACACAGTTGAAATGGCATCATCATCCACCCCTTCATTTGCAAAAACTTTCTGATAATACTCCAAAAGCACGTGCTTTATAATTCTTAGATCATTTTTCTGCTCGCCATTGTCATCTTTAAGGCCCTTTATAGTGTTTCGACATTTCCTGTTAGAGGCTTTTCTATGGAAGAACCCAGAATTATGACCTCCATCTTTCCACCAAAGGGCTCGTGATCCCTGCCTCCAGTACTTTTCATGGATGGAAAGCAACTGATTTTGTCGGACATGAAGGTTCTGCTGCACTTTATATTGCATTAGAGAGTAGGGTTGTTTCATAATGTCGAAAAGCTTTTCTTGAATTTTATGCAGCTCAGATTGTTGTTTTTGAAACTGAACCTTGTGCCATTGCATAAGTTAACACCCAGCAGCTTTAATCTTAATACCAAGTTGTCTTAGAACATTGCCTATAAGGGGTGCTGCCCAATTCCCGTGGATAATTGCAGAACATTGCTGATTCCCATACCATCCATATTCAAATCTGAACTTCCTCGGACTTCTTTTGCACAAACATTTATCCATTTTAACCTCCACAAGAAGGGGATTATGGTCAGAGTCCGAAGGAGGAAGAGTGATCACTCTGCTGAAAGGAGACAAGTCACGCCATTGAACAGATTGGAATCCACGATCTAAACGCTCCTTTGTGAATTTTTTTTTACCACGTAAATTTGCATCCTACAAATCCCATATCCTGTAGTCTAGCCAAGACGATAGTTCTTCGAAACCTGTTCATCACATTTGCACCACGAGGAACTCAGCCCGATTTATCATCATGAGACATTATTTCATTGAAGTCACCAGCCATAAGCCAAGGCAAAGAGTATTGTTGTTGTGCTACTGTTTCAATCACAGACCATGTACGGAACGTTCAATTTGTGATGTAACACCATACATTCCTGTGAAGTGCCAAGAGATCGGAGCTTCACTTTCACATACCTCCACATCAATGGGGTTTGGAGAGGACGAACGAAAGTCTACATGAAATTCAGGACCCCAGAGGAGAGCCAGGCCTTGAGAATCCTTTTCACGTGGAACACAGAAGTTTTCTACGAAGCCTACCCAACCCGTGATGGTATCGATCAACTTCTGAGTGGCTAGGGTTTCTGATAGGAAGATTAATTGAGGGCGTTTTGCTTGAACAATATCAATAAGTGCCCTTTGTGTTTCTAGATTGATTATCCCTCGACAGTTCCATACAAGTATATTGCCTTGCCACATGACGACTAGAGAGATGGTGTGCACGGAGGCCTTAGAGCGTCGCACAGAGGAGCTGACGGCGCTTAGTTTTTTCTTTTTTCTTTTTCTTGTTGATTTTACTTCTTAGGTACTCAGGTTGCCATTTAAATTTTTTTTCTTAATTAATTAATTTTCTTGCAAGGGAAAAAGAAGAAAATAATTTGGGAAGATAGATCGCCTATAATTATTGAGAATTTTTAAGTTGTCTACAATAATAAATTTGAAGGAGAATGGGAAAGAATTTAATGGATAGTTATTTGATTAGATATATAATGTAATATTTTTTTTTAAATAAAATATTGTGTTTTTTTTCTTCTTATTTTTAAAGATGATCAAAGGGTTTCACTCCTGTTCCTATGGTGACTCGAACCCATGACTTCGTACATAGGTAGTGGGTGCAAATAACATATTGTGTTTAATATCAACCATTAGTTGTTAATCCGTCCCTAAAATAAAGATAGATATAGAGAACCATTTGGACAACAACAAAAAAAACTTACTGTTTACGACTTTGAAAAGTTCTCTCTCTCTCTCTCTCTCTCTCTCTCTCTCTCTCTCTCTCTCTCTCTCTCTCTCTCTCTCTCTCTCTATATATATATATATATATATATATAAACATATATTTAAGGCCAATGTTTATTCTTTTAAGTACATTGATGCTTAATATGAGTTTATATAGGCAAACTTTGAGTTGGTTGTTGGTAGGATAATGGATCTCTAAGTAAACTAATGTATAAACACATTTATTTAGAGATACTGACCTTAAACCATTGTAGCTCTCGTTGCATTTGCAAAGCTGCACCGTGAATATGACTGAACCTTGAGAGTGGGGATAATTTCCCTGCCAAATGTAACATATTCTCTGGAAACACGGTTGCGCGCATTCCAAAGAAACTCTGGTCCTCTCCATCAAGTCTATGGATAAGGCTATAAATTTTATGTTGACGACATTCAACCGCAAACTGAAATATGTTTTTATTTTCTTCATCTAATTTTGCGAATGGAGGATGTGCTTCACATATATGAGTAACAAACTCAACATGCCCGTGTTCAACAGCTTTGAAGATTGATGTTTTTATGATGTCAAGTTCTGCCGATGTAGGATTGTCATTCTTTATCATTTCACAAATGCAACGTAAAACATCAATGCTTCGAGTATGGATCCATTTCACTTCACGTAACCGATTGAATCCTAGTTTAAGATCCCAAACAATAATTAAGAATTGGAAAACAACGGAAAAATAAGATAAACAGTGAATTTGATGTGCCATACCCATAAGTTTAAGGAGACTGTATGCAAGTTTCCTGTATAAAGTTATAACTGCATTACAAATTCCAATATGTTAGCAGTTGTTCCTAGATATTGGTAGTGACATAGCATCTATAAAACAGTAAATTAACTAAAGAATAAAAATGCACGAAGGAAGATATTTTCCAACAAGTTTTCTATTAAATTCTTAATGATTAATTATTTAAAATTATATATGGTATTATTATTTTTATTTGAAAATGTAATCAAATAATTAAGGATGAGGGAGAGAGAGAGAGAGAGAAGCATTAAATTAGAGAAAATTAGTGGTTTCTTAAATATATTATTTCTAAACTGGCGACTTTTATTATCTCTATTCTCACTTTTACTAAAATGAGGATGGGTTTAGGGAAAAGGAGAATTTTTTGAACAGTACATGAACTAAAGATGACTGTGAATTAACGTTCCTCACTTTACACTAATTACATTTTAGTACTTTGACTATAAAATCCGACTACATTTAAATACATGACGTTAACTTTTCCATTACAGGGAAGCCAGCTAGCATATTTACAAGGGTAAACTTGTCTTTTCAGTGAGCCCAAAGATGTGGACGAACTCTGATGGGGTTTGGGGTTGGGACCGGTGAAGCAGCAGCAGCAGAGGGGCCTCCAGAAGCTCAAAGGAGACCTTAGTTACAAGGTCGATCCCTACACTCTTCGTTCCGGTGAGATCGTTTCGCTTTCACGCCGTACTATTAAGCTTGGAGCACGGAGGAGGAGTAGTCCTCGTCCGCCGCCGTGCTTGGGTGTCAGGAGGACAATGAAGGTTTTTGGTTTGTTGGTGTTTTCTTCGGTGACTCTCCCTTTAACCTCAGGTCCCTTGAAGCTGTAAGGATCGTTTTCCCTTCTTTTCGTTTTCTACCGTAGCTCTGTCCCTTTGTTCTTGTGATTATGGCTTCTTCTTCTTTCTTTCTTTTTTTTGTCATTTTTATTTACAGGTTTGGTGTTTTGACTGATAGTGGGTTTGGGTTGGATTGTTGATTCTGGTTTTTGTTTAATTTTTGACATGGTGGATGTTGGGTATGAATTTGCTATGCTAAAAGTGTGGTGTTGCAATTGTATATGTATATTTGCAGATGTTTATCAAACGAAGAGGAAGATATCAATGGCTACAGAAATGACCTTCCCAAAAAGTCTTGGAAAATTTCCGCTAGTTTTTTGTGGGTTATTTTCGCTATAATTCAATTTCAATCGTGTATCATTTTAAATACCCATTCAATTGAGATCTTTATATTGCACCATATGGAATGGATTTGTAAATTTCATTTACCAGCGGCCGTGCTAGTAGGAGAGCTTATTCTCATACCAGAACTTCCTCTTTCTGCTGATTGGGGTTTTGTTCTTCTTGTTCTTCTCCCGGCCCCATCCCAATCTTTCGATTCCCCGAAGATTGCCTTGGGAACTTTTATTTTTGTTTTCCTTTCTTTTCTATTTCATCTGGTTTGTGTTCAAGGAAGAAGAATAGCTTGAAAATTTTTCTCCTTTTTTTTTTGGGGCAACTTTACCTGGTCTGGGTTTAAAGAACATAAAGGAATGGCTTGGAATCTCTTTATTTTTTACTTCTTTTTGCCTGATCTGGGTTCAAGAACATGGACAGAATGGCTTGTGATTTTTTTTTTCTTTTCTATTACCATGAATGATTGCAGATGGTGTAGGGAAGGGATCCCTGCGGATAAGAGGAGTTGGAGGTAGGATCGGGAGTTGCAGAGGATTGTGAAGAAGAAGAAGAAGAATAGAGTGAAAATACCAAACTACCCTTTAAAAATTGAATAATGACATGAGGCTAACGGTGTCATTAACGGTGTGTATTTAAATGTAGTCGGGTTTTATAGTTGAGATACCAAAATGTAATTAGTGTAAAGTGAGAAACGTTAATTCACAGTAACATTTAGTTCATGTACTGTTTGAAAAATTCTCCCTCAAAGAAAATAATAGGAAAGTTGTTAGAGATACTTTTATATTTTGGCATTTGGTTGGCTAGTTCTTATGCCTGGATGGCTGGATGCATATGCTATGTCATAAAAGCATATGATGTAATATTTTGTACATGTAATATATTCTCCTTATATAGGATAGGGTTGAAGCACTGGATGGGTTCAGTCGCCCTCAGACGGGTCGGGCAATACTAGGCCAAAGCGGCATGTTTCCCTTCTATTAAAAAACATATATTTATTTATCTTTTTGTTACATTAGAGACGATCAAACACATGATCTAATTTAATCCTAACTCAATCTTTCACCCATACTCACTACTTGAGCTAATCCTAATTCCCTAAAGGCTTTATGAATGCTTGTTTTTGAGTCGTTTGAATTTTTATTTGACAAGTTTGATATTGAAGTTATAGACCTTGAATGTCAAGAGTTAAAAACCTTAAATGACAAGCATCCTATTGCATGAGGTTTTATTAAAAAAGAATCTTAGGTACCGTTTTGACATTTTCAAAACTTGAGGTACCGAAATTTATAAGGAGTCATAGTTCAAGTCAGTGGTGTTCACCTGGTCAGTTGCTGACCAAAGAATTTATACTCAATAACCCTTAGATTTACATCCAAGGGTGGAAAACAAAACACCTCAACTTAATAATAATTCTCTCTGCCATTGAATTTACATCTAAGGGTGGTTGAACATTATTTTCTTAGTCAATAACTGACCATGTGAATATTTTCGTAGTTCAGGTATCAATTGGACTAATTTTCCTAATTCAATTACTACCTTATACACGTTTATGGGTTCTGTTGCATGGACAAGCATTGGTTTTGGTTGAATTCAAATTAGATGGAAGTTGGTATATATACTGTCATAGAAAATGGAGTCCAATTGAATAGCAAGGTTGTGCACACATTTCATAAGAGCTTTGAACAAGTACAAAACATTTTTTACCAGAATAGACTGCTAATCAATGAAATCAACCAAAACCATGACCAAGATCCCTAATAACCTCAACAGGAATGTAGGCTTACTTAGAGAGCTTAACAGCAATATTAGAAGGGTGGTAGATCTCTACGTTGATCTTTCGAGCAATTTTTCTAGGTCAATGAAAGCTTCATCAAAAGATGAATCTTCTGGGACTTTGAAATCAAATGAAAAACATAGTGAGAAGACAATTAGATCGGGTAATTGTTAGAAAATATTTGCATTAATTGAATTCGTTGAACTAATCTGGGAACCTAGGCTTTTTCCTTTCTGTTTGGTTTAAGTTCAAGAAATTTTATTCACACATCCTAAATACTTAATACACAGCTAAGGCTGCCACTTGGTTTGGTAATTACCAAACCGACCGAATACCAACGATGTTTTAAGTTTGATAAACCAACTTTTTGGTAATCGAGACCGATAAAACCGAAATCGAAAATTACTGAAAAAATTGATTTGATTTTGGTAAATACCGAATCTACTGATTATCTAAATATTTAGCTTTATATACAATGGTTTTCAATACACATCCATGCATGTATAGTAAGAAATAAACATAAAATTTTTCATAATAGTATGAACATTACTACATAATAGTACGAACATTACTACATACACTATATTAAGCAACTTAGTCAAAGATAGTTAATTAACCTAGTTTTAATGAAAATTGCTAAAACTTGATGTCATATGTACAAAAGAAAGCTATAATAAGTGGACTAATACAGAGTTTACGACTACAAAATTGGAAAACCTAGTATTGTTCATTCTAATCTATATTACAAAGAATTGGTTGTTCTAAAGTTGGTAATATCGAAAACCGAATTTGGTAAATATGATTAAAAACTGAAAATTTTGGTTGGTAATTGGTAGCTCAATTTTGAAACCGAAAGCTTTGATTTTGAAGTTGGTACTACCTATAATCGATTCAAACCGACCGAGTAACAGCCTTATACATAGCCCTTACTTAAGATACCACTCATTGACTGTTTATTCAATCATTTTATCAAATACACAACTCAAACTACCTAAATTACCTTCAAAACTTATAATACAACTCACTATCAAAATCATCATTCTAAACTTTATCATAATCAAAAAGTTTTATACACATAAGAGCATGCATCTCCAACTGTTTTCTTATAAAATCCACTTAAAAATTAAAATCTTTTTAATTTTTCTTCCGCAATTCCAACAGATATTCTATCATATTCTTTATCATTTATTATCCATGGTTAAATATACTAATATTTTTAAAATTTTAAAAATATAATCAAATAGTTAATGATGAAAATAATTATAATTTAAAAAAAAAATTATAATTTGAATAGAGAAAAGAGTAAAAACTTCCTAAAAGATCGATGATTCCCTATAATGTTACAATTTTCTCTAAATATAGAGATTTTTGACTTCTCTATCTTCATTCTAAGTTGTTTGAGCAAAAAAAAAATGCATTTTTTCTCCTTCAAAAGAAAAAAAAAACAAGATATAGGGAAGTTGGAGATGCTCTAATAGATTCTGAAGAAAGATTGTGCTATTCTTAAAGGAGGACTGAAAATGAGTTTAATTTGTCAGCCAATAAAATTTGAGCTCCTCAATGAGATTTCAGGCTAAGCCACTGCATGATATGTGATCATTTTTAACAAATCATTAACCAAAGATTGATAACAATATCACATTAATACGAAGTTTGAGTTTAGATATCACATTAATTGTTTGATAGTCGGGTACCAAACTGACTGGAGTTGAAAAAAAAAAAAGTTAAACACTGATGGTGAATCTACTTCTCTTTTTTTAGAAACTAAGGGAAAACTACCGCTCACTACCATATATAGAGAGTGAAAATGAAACGCAACTAAAAAAAATCGTCAAATATTTAACAATTAATAGTCATATTTATAATTCTAACATGCAAGGTACCTGAGCGAATGAGATCCATTTGATTGTCTCGATCATTCTCTTGTTTTGAAATATTGATGCAAGTATCAGAATGAGTGTTCACATCAGCAGGTTCAATGCGTAAACCTATCAATAAAAGTGAATAGTATGTCAATGATGTTGTTATTTTTCTGTTTTTGACTTTTTGGCAATAAAGGGTTGTTATTATTAACACATCCAAAATCTAAATTCACACATCTTTTTATTTTTATATTAATTTTAATTTGACTTTTTAAAATGTTCTATCTATCCTTCTCTTTAATTTCCTATACAGTAAATCTCGATAATTGAATGTTTGACAAATTAATAATCTCAGTTAAATAATAAATTCTTTTGGTCCAAACTAAGGATTAAATATCGAATATCGAGGAAATATCAATAGTCTAAAAAATGGAAATTTCGATCTAAGTAAATTTTTGAAAAAATGATGAACTTTAGAAAGGAAGAAACTTCGCTAACCAGCCCTAGTCAGCCACTCCTAACTATGGCTAACGTGGCTCTCTGAGAGCCCAACACGTTTTTTAAAATTTTTTTATTTTCCGGCTCCCTCTGAATGGAGTGACTCTTCCTGCAGCCCTCTCCTCTCCTTCAACCTAACCCCCAATCCCTTATCTTCCTCCAGTCCTCTTCTTCCTTCTCAAAGCCTAAGGAAAACCCTCAATTGCTATCCAAACCCAATCCGAACCAGAAAGGAAGAAAGAAGGCCAAGATCGAACACTCTAGCTCCGGCGCAGAGCAGGCACCGACGGGGAAGAAACTTTGCTCGGTGGCCGGAGTCGAGGAGCGGACGGCCCAATTGGCGAGGAGCTGTTGAAGAAGGACTTGGATTTTGACCTGAAACTGATGGCAAAAGGAAACCCAATTTGGAAGAGAAGAGGCTTAGATTTGTTTGTGTTAGATGTTGAATGAAAGTCATCTTCTCCGTCCAGGGTTTGAACAACATATTTTTTATTTTATTTTTATAAATGGACAGATGTCGATTTGTGAGTGGCTGTGGTCAGCCTACCCTGAACAGAGCTAGTTAGCGAAGTTCCTTGCATTTAGAAAATAACATGGAAATCATTAATGAATTTTCATGAAATGTTTACATGATTATTACCTATAGTATTTCAAAAAAAGTGTTTGGTACACTTAATTGTATAATGATTGTAGTAATTTAGAGTGAAATAAGATACACTGACATGACAAATAAATGAAATTCTACATGAGAAATCTCAAAATGACGTAAATAGGAGATCAAGATAGTTAATTATTAATTATAATAATATTTTATAATTAAATAGATATGTTAAAATAAGCATCGGTATTTCAAACAAACAGGACAAGAAGTAGAAAATGGTCCATAGAAATACATAGAAAAGTTTTTTTTTTTTTAATAGAGCCAAATGTTTACTAGTTAGCAAATTAGATAATCAGAAGATTCATAAGCATGGAGAGAAAAGACTCAAAGAGCGATACATGACCCTACAAATTTTTAAAGTTTTCCTCTTTAGATGTTATACAATTTAGTTGGATTGGATAAGGACAAATGGCTAGTTTTCACGAGGCATCAGGTTCAAACGCTAACCTCGTCAAAATTTGGCTTCAATTTTGGTCAAAATATTTTCTGACCAACCCACATATCGCGAGAGATGACAATAATCTCGGAATTTCTGGAAAATATTAGGAATTTCGCAAAAATTTTGAATATTTCGGAAATATCTCCAAAATTTTTAATATTTCCTGAAATATCGCGAAATTTTGAAAATTTTTCATGATATTATCTTGATAAGTCAAAGATATATCGAGACCCTAACAAAAGAGAAATTTCGAGCATATTATCGATTTTTCAGTCCTTCTCTCCAAACTAAAGCCAGTGCACTATAATGAAAATCTCACTAAATGCATAAGATAATGATTTTTCTAAAAACTCTTTGGGACCAAAAGAATATACAAATTAATAAAAAAATAGCATATAAAAAATATAAAAAATAAAGTCATTGCCATGTTATAAAAAAGGTAGGTTATATTTGAACCAAGTCAACACTTAACAGTTAAAATTGACGGATTGGACTAGACAAATCAAATTGGTAAGCATAAGGGTGTTACTGGTGAAATAAAATATTACGAACTGACATGATTTTTGATATAAAGTTCAGGATAGTAAACTGAATTGAATCCAATTATGTTCTTTAAGTCACTATGGTACATCAAGTTTACAGTCTATCAAAACAACACTTTGATTATATAATCTGATCCACATTGCAACTTGACATATTAAAATTAAAATATAGATCAAATTCCATCGTTAAGTGACTAATTTGATGGTTTAAAAACTTGATATCTTAAGTACAAAAGTTCAAAACACTATTTATAATTAATGTTTTCAAAACAAAATTATCATCAATTACGCAAACAAACCCAAATTTATACTTTTTGCATGGTAGGGGTTGCTAATACCAAAAATAAACATAACGGGATAGTCAAATATATCGTCTTATAAATTGTGATCTAAACGAGGTTAATTATTAACAGACTAAATTCAATTTGTCTCCTCCAGTTTTGGGTCAAACATCAGTTCAGTCCCTGATTTTTTTTTTCTTTTTTTTTTCAGGGAAAATGTTAATTTACCCAAATTTGAGCTACACTAACCCCACTTATTTAAACATTTTATAAGATTGCACACTTACCCAATGAAGTACATAATTTTTGCCTAATACACAATTAATTTTTTTTTCTTTTTTTTTTTGGACAAATTTTGCTCTCTCTCTCTCCATCACTTATAGAAAGAGAAGTCATTGGAGATTTCAATTAACTCCAGTCACCGGCCACGAAAATCCAGTGTAATACCTCAAATTTTCGTTATTAATTTCTGATTATTTTTTGGAAATTATTAAGTTGGTTGTTAGTATGGTTACTTGTCTAGTAGATGAAGTGAAGTGTTTTAGACGAATAATTACACGAAAATTTTTATTTCGAGGGGTCAAGAGTTGACTTTTTAGTCTTTCAGTTTCTCCGAAAACTTCCTTGATGAAAGTCATAGAGCATGTTGATACGATTTTGTGAACATGCGGCACGCGAAAATTTGAGATCGTATGCAAGAGTTATTATCAACGGAGGTTATTTCCTTTTTTAGAAACTTTTGTATAAATAGATTTTTTTTTGTTAGAAAAAAAGGAATTTCCATTTTTAGCAAGATTCCAGAAATGTCTAGAACCCAAACTTTCTCCAGAAAACCCTCGACTCAACCCGAACCAGGCCGACATGACCCGGTTCTATCTTCATTTTCTGGCGTCCTCCGGCAACCCCACCTGCCAAGACTCGTTCGCCTTGCCAGCGTCGTCCTCCCTATGGTGATTGCTTCCACCAATTTTCACCACAAACGACAGATTGAAGGCTGACAGTGCGGGGGAACCCAACCCCGGATCGATCTCTGATTTCCAACGGCAGCTAGATGTGAAACTTGTCAGGTTTTGAAGCTTTCTTCATCCTCGTTCGATCCATAGTAGCCTTAAAGGTTGATTTGAAGTGTGGAGCTCCAATTTTGGATTTGAAGTTTTTAGCTTTTGGCGGCCATCTAGGCTGATCCATGCCGAATTGGGCTTAGTGCCAAGTATAAAAGTTGCTCCTCTTGTTGTACTCTACATTCTGAACGGTTGGATTGACTTGGTTTTGAGGTTAGAATGGCAACGCATGAGGCTCACCTGCAGTAGCTTGTGGCGCCGCATCCAGCCTTCTTTGGACCTGTTGTTTGCCCCTTTATTTTCTACTCGTCAATACAAACATGTTGATATATGGGTTGTGTCATATTTCAATTGTTTGGAACATACTAGGTTTAACATAGCTTTGGTTCGTTTAGTTTTCAATCCGTCAGAATCCGACCTTTGGATCAACTTGTTATTTTGATAAATTGATCCTAGAACTGTTCCGGAGACCGTGAGTGGTCTTGGATAAAGTTTTTTCTCGATTAGCGTAACTTTCAGGCTTTAGTTCAAATGCAGGTTTCGAACTCTAACCGCATTGTGTATCGTTGTACTGAGTTGTGACCTTGTTGCTTAAGTGTGTTATAAGATAATTTTGAGCCGAGTTGTGTGATTTTATGCTTATTCTCGCTTGTGTGAAGACGTAGTAGGATTTTTAGGTGAGTAAATCTCAGTGTTCTTTTATGAATATAGTTACTTTATTGCTTTGTTATTTTAAACTGTGATTTATCATTGGTATTAGTGACATCTCTGAGTAGATGACTACATATGTGTGTGTGTATTTACGTGAAAAACATATATATATATATATACACACACACACACACACTAAGCCGTTCCAAAGAGGAGGTCCTCACTTTCGCTAATGTGCAAACGTCGACACTGCAACCCCGCTCAGGCAGCGACGGAGCGGCGCTACTTGCCGGACGGAGGCCAGGGGTCAGACGGGCAGGTCTACAATCGGGTGGAGTTCATGGCAATGCAGTTGCAGCGCTGTCCAGGACCTGCAGTTGCAGGTGAGGTAGCTGCCTAGAAACTTGCAACCTTGATCTCCTCCGACCTCGATCGCTGCCCAGAAGCGGTCCGAGATGCCTCCGGCCTCCGTCTGGCCTGATTCGCGCTGCCGTCGTGTCCTGAGCGGGGCTGCTGCGTCGACGTTCACACTTTAGCGAAGTGCATACGTCAGCTTCAGATCATTTCCAATATCTATATATATATATATATATATATATATATATATATATATATCTTAGTGTAAAACAATATATTGTGAGATTGACGATTTATGTTGTTTTGGAAAAAGTGTTTTCGAGTTGTGAGACGTCTTTTATTGAGATTTGTGTAACATTTTTGGGTCTTATGTGACCTCATTAAATATTTTGGTCGTTTTGCCGAGCTTCACAGTAGTGACCGAGGGTAAGTAAATTGGGAACCATGCCCTTGGGTACCCTTTGGGTGAATGGTTACAATTCAGTTAGAGTTCTAGTATATCTACCGTTGTATTTTGTGGGGGTAACTGAGCATTACTTGCGACTCATGAATACAGTCTCGAGTGTATTTTTTTCTTTTAATTGGCCGTAAAGGATGTGGTTTCATATTTAATTTGTTGAGAGAACAAATAATATGATTTTGTCACTATAGTGACTTGTGTTCCTTATGAGAAAATGATGTTGAGTTTTGAAAAGAGTCAAAGTGTGATTTGTTTTCCTTGAGTTGGAAGGACAATTTCATTGTGATAAGTGTTGTGTTGCTTTAATTTAATTTTGAATTGAGATTTTCTAGGCTTGTCTTAGAATTGTTTGTTTTAAATTTACTCACACGAGCTTCATAACCTTATCGGGTTTGTTGTTGTAATCTTGTGCACTATTCAATTGTGTAGGGGTTTATCTTGCAGGTGAAGGTCAACGTGTTGAAGCTGAGGTCCCTTACTGTTACATTTGTAGGTTTAAGAACTTAATTGGTTGTTTCGCACTTGTTAGTCTTCCGTTGTATATTGAGAGTGGTGGGTGCATTTACATACTAAACTGTTGTTTCAGATTAAATTGTAAACTTAGTGTAATGTAATATGTGACTCTAAATAATGAATATGTATTGACATTGTGAGGTCATTGAGTCATCGGGTACTTGTTTTTAAAGAAAAATTTTTAAAGGTATTTAGTGTTGATGTCTGAACCATCACACATGGTATATTTAAGAACTTAATTGGTTGTTTTGCACTTGTTAGTCTTCCACTGTGTAGTGAAAGTGGTAGGTGCATTTACATACTGAATTGTTGTTTCAGTTTAAATCAATGTTCTAAAACTTGACCGCCCAGGCCTGGGTCTCTGCCTTGATTAATGACAAATCGGTGGGTTGGGCGGGTTGAGTTTTGGGCGGCCGCCTAGGTGGTGTAGGCTGGTGATTAGGCGTCTAGGCGGGGGCGAACTAGGATGGGCAGTTGGGTTAGACGGGTTTCGGTTAGTTGCTGTTGGTGAGTTTCGCTGGGTGCCGAAGATTGTCACTTATCTTTCTCCGTTGTCGACTGTGATAATTGCATCCTCACGTCGTCGCTTAAGAGAGTCTTGTCCTTCGATAATTGTCACTAAGAGAATCTGGGTTTTCTTCAACTTTGATGGGCTCTGGAATATCATCATCATCAGTTGTACTATTTAAAGCTAATATAGCATCTGGGCTTTCTTCAACTTTGTTCTTTTGATCTTGAACCTCCTTTGTGCATAACATTCCATTATGAGAAATGGGTCTAGATAATTGTGGGCATTTGTGGTTTTTTCTTTTTTTCGAATTTGCTGTCGGCGTTGATTGTGAAAGAACAGCCTTGCTTATATATTAGGGGAGAGAGAGAGAGAGAGAGAGAGAGAGAGAGCTGTCACTGCCACAGACTCTGGGCATTTGTGGTTGAAGGGGTATGATATGGCATATTGATTGAAATATTATTGAAAATTATGATCGTAGCATAAGAACAAAAGTGAGTTTAGGTGGTGCCGTGTCAAGGTAGTAAAGAATGGTCATAGAGATGAGCAAAGAGAAAGGGTATGGAAGAAGCAGATGCTTTTTTAACTATATATTTATTTGTGAACCACAAATTTATTAATCTTTATATATTCTTATTTATATAGTTATATGTTATAAAAACAAACAAATAAAATAAAAACCGCCTAGCCCCTGGGCGCTAGTCCTCTGCCCACCGCCCTACTAGCGCCTAATGATTTTTCAAACCTTGGTTTAAATTGTAAACTTGGTGTAATGTAATATGCGACTCTAAAGAACGAGTCTGTATTGACATTGTGAGTTCAGTAAGTCATCGAGTACTTGTTTTTAAAGAAAAAATTTCAAAGGTATTTAGTGTTGATGTCTGAACTATCTCGCACGGTGTATTTGTGTTTGTTCAGTTATTATTGTGCTTAAGAATTGGGGCGTCATATCCGGTCACCAGTCACCGATCGATGGACATTGAAATCTGGTGACCAGACTTCGGACTCCTCCAAAAACCTCAACGGATGTCCCTAAAGAGGTAATTGGAGATCGCATAGGTCACCAGAGACTTTTATTGCCCCCAATAAAAGATTTTGAATTGATGTAATCTCCTCATCTTCTTCCTTAATCAAAGTTTTATTTGTTTAATTTAAGGGAAATTAGTCTCCCTTCACTCCAATAAACTTTTATTGCCCCTCCCCCAATAAAATTCAATAAACTTTTATTGCCCCAAATAAAAGATTTTAAATTGATGTAATCTCCTCAGGTCTTCAATCAAAGTTTTATTTCTCTAATTTTAGGAAGATTAGTCCATTTTCCCCCAAATAAACTTTTATTTCCTCCCAATGAAAGGTTTTGAAGTAATGTTATCTTCTCATCTTCTTCCTCAATCAAAGTTTTATTTGTCTAGTTTTAGAAAAATTAGACTCACTTCCCCCCAATAAGCTTATATTGCCGCCAATTAAAATTTATTAGGTTTATTTGGGGGATAATAAAAGTCCCCATTGACCTCTCCGGTGACCTATAAGATCTCAAACGTCCTCTTTAGGGACCTCCGGTGATTGGAGCCTGATGACTGGTGATGGGATTCTGACTACCAGAGTCCAGAATCTGGCGACCGGTGACCGGAGTCCAGAGACCTCCAATGAGATTTCCGGCAAAATCTTCAGTGACTTCTTAAATATTCGGAGGCCAAACTTGTCTTTTTACCTTTAAATAGGGTAAGTGGGTACACAAATCTTTTAGTGGAGTAACTTGACTCATATTGGGCCAAATTTGGGAATTTGGTCAAGAGCCTTCTTTTTAATCATGATCATCCCTGCACTTCCAATTTTCATCACTTGCATTCAAATTTCAAAACTGCCTCAATTTGTGACGTCACAAGCTAACTTGGCACTGACATGAGGGCCTACTTTTCAAACTTTGAACCCCTAAGAAGGGGAAAATGGATATCTCCCCTTCCTAACGAAATTCTCTTTCAACCTCTCTCTCCCGTTGACCAGCAACGCTTTCTCCTTCAACGTCAGCGCGCCAAGAAGGTTTCAGTCAGAAAATCAGAGATGGGGGACTGCTCAGCGCGCCAAGAGCTCGGCTTTGGAGAATAAGAGATTCTCCTGGCATTGGGTTTCGAGGTTGAAAAGGGCTAGCAGAGTGGTGACTTGGTCGTGGGCGGCAGCAACCGGAAGCTTCAGCTTGACCTGGACCTCCACTAGGGGTATGGAGATGTGAGACATTAAAGGCTGATGATGCGATGCGTTTTGGAATAGGGGTCTTTGGAGCAGTCGAGCTGGCAGAGGATGGTGGATGCCCATTTGTTATGAATTAGGGGGTAGATTTACGGTGGAATTAATGAGAATTTGGTGGTGGAGAAGTGAAAGAAAATAGAAGAGTGAGGTACTGCTATATTCGTCAAAGGGGGAGAGAGAGGTTGGATGAGAAGTTCATCAGGAAGGGGAGACGTCCATTTTTCCCTTCTTAGGGGTTCAAAGTCTGAAAAGTAAGCATTCATGTCGATGCCAAGTCAGCTTTGACGTCATAAATGTAGGGAATTTAGAGATTTGCACGCGGGTGATGAAAATTGGAAGTGCAGGGACGATCATGATGAGAAAGAAAGAAAAAAAATTAAGAACTAAACTGACATTTGACCCAAAATTGGAGTAGGCGAACTGAATTTAGTCCTAAATTAAATTGAAATAAGTAGGAAAATAAGTTATAATTTAGTGTTAATTGAGCAAACAAACTTAGCAATTTAAAATATTTAACCAGTCGATTAAAACTTTAACAATAAAAAAGTAATATGTAAAGGATAATTTGCTAAATTAAAAATAAGAATATATGAAAATAGAAGAATAGAAAGAAAAAAAATACTGCAGTTGCAATTTTTTT
>LYNE01000978.1:0-10246 GCA_001662545.1 Rosa x damascena | reverse complement strand
AAAAAAAAAAAACCAATTAAGGGGCTAGTAGGTATTAACGTAAACACAATTTGTTTTGGGTGTCAACCTTTATTATCTTAAATAATTATGTAGTGTATCCCAACAATTGAAACTATAAAATTCTTACCAAGCTCCTTCGCTCTTAACCAATTGTGAATCAACTGTGCGCCATCATTCCCGTGCTCCGGCATTAGATATTCAAGCGGAGTAAGAGGATAGAGATAGCGACACAAATCCCACTTGCTCTTATCGATAGTCCTGACAACTGGAATCCAATTACTAGCAGGCACTCTGATGCCAAATACTTTATTGTTGTTTTCAGCCATGTACTTGGCCATTTCCATCACGTCTTCATCCTTGCGTACATCTAACGCGCAACCTAAAGCTGTATAACCTTCACCGTCTTTTTCTTCCAAAGCTTCTTTTCTCATAAATGGCATCACCTCTTTCGCAATATTCATATGCCCCATCATGACGGCATGGTGAAGTGCATTGTAGCCATTTTTGGCTGTTTTTAATTCCAAACCTTCTTGTCTCATCATTGGCACCAACACTTTCACAATATCAATATAACCCCTCCCGACTGCTTTGTGAAGAGCTGTGAATCCTTCAACATCTTTTATTTCTAAACTCTCTTTTCTCATTAATGGCACCAACTCTTTCACAACATCTAAATTACCCTTGGATACTGCTATTTGAAGGGCTGTGGAACCTTGTGCATTTTGCACATCTAAAATACTGGTAAGTGTTTTCTCGTACTGTTCAACCATGTATTTGGCGTTTTCCATGAGAACTTCTTCAGTGATGCCTAAATTTATACCAGAACCAAAAGTTGCAAAATCTTCTACGATTTTCAGTTGCAAATTTTCTTGTCTCACCTTCAGCAACGATATCGATTCTTTCACAATATGCACATGCCCTTCTCTAGCTGCTACATGAAGAGTAGTGTGTCCATATCCGTCTCTTGGATCCACTATCGCTATTGCGTCACAAGGATCATCTAGTTTTGTAAGGCACTCCTTTGCATTATCCCAATCACCATTTGCCACAAAAATGGTGAACTGAATATAGCTATCAAAGTCGCGGTCTGCCAATTAAGAAATGTATTAATTCATGTATTATAAATTCTGGATGTAACTATACTAAAGGGTTCCACACATAAATCCCAATATCATCTCCACTTTAACCACCCAACGGGAGAACAGGTAGAGGACTATAACCTCCGAAATTAGTATTTGTAATACCATTTTTTATAAACTACTAGATAATTACTCTTCATTCGACATATCTAATGTCGCAAATGAGCAAAGTATTTATAATTAAGTGACTAGAGATATTATAATTAACAAATATACCTTTTTCTTTTGCCATGAACTCTTTCACAGTAGGCACATTACCCTTCTTTACTGCTAGGTGAAAAGCTGTGTAGCCTTCATCATTTTTTATTGCCAAATCTTCCCTTCTCATCAACAACACCAACTCTTTCACAATTTGTGCAGCCCCCATCTTAACTGCTATATGAAGAGCAGTGTCACCATCAGGGCCTCTCACTTCTCCCACCAACGCCGCTAAATCTTTCACCATACGCACATTTCCCATCTTGACAGCTAGGTGAAGAGCTGTGCAACCATTGTAGTTTTTTAGTTTCAAGTCTTTTTGTCTCATAAACAGCACCAACTCTTTCACAATGTCCACCTTCCCCCTCTGGACTGCATAGTGAAGAGCTGTGTCACCATTCCTGTCTATTTCATCTCCCATCAACAGCACCAACTCTTTCACAAAATTCAGCTGCCCATAAAATGCTGCTATATGAAGAGCTGTGGAACCTTTAGCGTTTTTTATTTTCAAATCTTCTTGGGTCATCAACAGCACCAAATCTTTCACGATATTCACGTGCCCTCGTATGGCTGCTACATGAATGGCTGTGTCTCCACACTCGTCTCTTGGATCTATTGCTCTTACGGCACTGTGGAGATCTAGTTCTTTCAGTTTAAGGCACTCCTTTGCCTTATCCCAATCACCTTCGCTCACAAATTTGGTGAACGGTATGAAGGGCTCGAAGTTTTCGGCACTGTTCTCAACATGCCCTGCCAAGTTTTTGTGAAAAATTGTCATTTTAATTTTATGACTCTCCCCTCCAAATATTTTATAGTAGTTCTAGAAAAGTCCCTACCACATTTCTGTTTTTAGTTATAATCAAGAATTCAAAGTATTCATCAATTACAAAGAAACTCTCATGAAATAAGGTATACATAGTGAATTCAAAGTATACCATAACAAAGAAATACTCATGAAATAAAGTTTACAAATCACATTCAAAGTATCCAATAACAAAGAAATACTCATAAAATAAAGTTGCACTACGTCTACATGTAATTTAAGTTTCTGTTTTGTGCAAGTCCTGTATATATGCAAATTGCATAGTTATACTACCAATATCCAAACCAAGACAGTTAATACCTTGCAGACTTGTAAATAGAGTAATTGATATTTGCATATTCTACAACAAGACACTTGCATATTCTTTGAGTTTTGAATTTTAAAATTTTGACAAATAGCAGCATACCTCTTAACCTCGAAACTTTTGCTAAAGTCTCCCAAGCACTTTTAGCTGTTTCATTTTCGCTTATAAAATGAAACATCTCCGGCCCGCATGAATTTTGGATTGCGTATAAAGCCTTGGCATTCTTTTTTCTCCAAGACTTATATTCAGCTTCATCATCCTCTAGATTTGCAGTTTCTGTTATTGCTTCGACAACCTCCCATAGATCTTCAGCCAACAAATAAGTTTTTACCCGCAATCTCCACTTTTTATAGTTATTACGGTTGAGAACTTCCAGAATAAGTGAACTGGAGACACCTGCAGTACTTGCCATGCTTGCACAATCAATCTGTCTCAATTCATCCAAGTGGTTAACATTTTTGAGTATATATGAAAACTAAGAAAAGAAGTAATATATAATGATGAAACCAACTAACCAAGTTCTCAAAGATTATATTGGATAAATCTTCAAAAAGCTGCTGCTTAAATTCCAGAGTGCATAGTACGCATGAGGAGGGCAAACTTCTAATCTGAAGAAGAAAGGAATGAATTGTTCTTTCCTTATATTATGTTCGATTATAATAAAAAAATCCAGCAATAACTTCAAAAAGGATTTTATTATTGGCGAATTTTTAAGAAAGACTAGAGAAATAGACTTACCAAGCAAGAAATACTTTCACTCTTCACGAAACAACAACTAATTTCCTTTTTTACCAACTCCAAGCTTTCACCTACCTGCAAAAGCAAAAGCATGTTTAAGATATAGCACTAAGCAAGAGAAAAGAGAGGATATTAAACACTTCTATTAAAAAGAGCGTAAGAAAGTATCAAACTGATAACAGCATTTTCAACAGCTAAAATTATCAATTGAGAACAAAGAAATAGATATTTTTTTTCTTCCCTCACCAACAATAATAAAAAGTAAAAACCTCTATCAAATCCATCATAACAGGTTGTAAAATATAAACATGGTTCAACAATCAAATAGAAGCAGATTTGAAAATCTAAAACAATTGAGCCAGCAATCTAGAATTTCAAATTCATAGATTCAATATCTGAAACTAACCAATCAAATTCACACTCCTCCTATTCATTTACAGTTTCCCACATCAGGACAATTGTCATTACCCTTGAGTAAGACTTTTTAATGTTTGTAAACACAATGATAATTATATTTGATTCATAGTATTCAAGCAATATCACTAAAACCTCAAAACTAGCAAACTAATCAAACCCAACTCACTTGTGTAATCCGACTATTCCTACAATGAATTCCAACATGATTAAGCAACTTAAGCCTATATTAACATATTGACAGAGCACGCACACATCCATACTCTAGGCTATGCAGCTTATAGGCAATTATAATTGAAAAAACAAAGGTTTAATCTTTTATATAATTAAAAAAAAAACTAAAAACAACTACAGTCATGCATAACATGCAACAAAACAAAAGACACAGACCTCAAATTGCACCAAATTCAAAGACAATACTTCCCACCTTTGAAATTTTTTTAGCGATTTGTTTATAGCCATAGCGGAATGAAAGCCTAAGAACAGTGAATAGTCAATGGAGAAATTTAACTATGAATTCCAACATGATTCGGTAACTTAAGCCTAGACTAACATATTGACAGACCACGCACACATCCATACTCTAGGGTATGCAGCTCATAGGCAAGTATAATTCAAAAAACAACTATAGTCATGCATAACATGCAACAAAACAAAAGACTCAGACCTCAAATTGCACCAAATTCAAAGACAATTACTTCCCACGTTTGAAATTTTTAGAGAGATTTGTTTATACTTTATAGCCATAGCAGAATCAAAGCCGAATAATAGTGAATAGTCCATGGAGAAATTTAACCATTCCTCAGATACTAAGGTCTTCTTTCGCTTAATCGAAGCATGTAGTAAACGCCCAAAGTAGCCATTATAATAGCAATTTGAAAACTAACAAAATCGTTTACACAAACCACCTTTAAAATCAAAAGCATTGATGGTGACTCATTTTCAATCAGATTGGCTAACATTGATTGCTATTGATTTTCAAATGCCTAATGTTTAAAACAGTAATGTCTAAAGCTTCCATAAAATTTAGACCAAGCAAATTATACCTAAAGCTTTAAAATTAGATTATTGAATCAGATTGGTACATCGAATGGCATCGACTGTCATATATCTACTATTTAAAACAGTAATGTCTAAAGCTGCCATAAAATTTAGACTAAGCAACTTAAGTCTAAAGCTTTAAAATTAGATTACAAATGGGAAGCTTTCAAGTTATATATCTGGTACTATAATTAGGAATATGAATATATCATTGTCACAAAATTGGGAATCATATTAAAATAGCAGAGAAGCTTACCTAAGGTCTGACCAAGTTATGACCAGAAACTTCGATTGAAAGAAATGCGCTAAAGCCTTGGCGAGTATTTGATGACAAAATTCTGTGGGAATTAAACACACAGTTAGATTGGCTTTAGGGAAAAATTAAGGCATAAGAATGTCAATACGAAATAGGATTACAAATCAAACACACAGAAGCAATTAAGAGCAGTTTACTGAAAAGCAATGGCTTTTAACAGTTGATTGGCTTTTGTTTTTTTTCTTTTCTAGACCAACGATTTGCTCTTATATTCAATCTTCAAAATGGTTTAGGGATTTTGGTTGTTAAGCAGAGCAGAAGAAGATGAATCGCAATCAACAAAAATACAAAAGAAGAAGGAAAAAAATGAGTGAATTGCTTTGAAGAACTGGAGCCAAACCATGCTTCATATGTTCTCTTCGCTCTTTCTCTTCCTTGCTTCTGGTGATATCATTAGTGAAGGAACAACACTCGCGCAAAGCAGCTACTGCTTTCCTATTTTCCCTTTTACTTGAACTTGGAAGACTCTTCTTTTTTCGTAGGTGATAATTTAGGCCCGTTTCCTGAACATATTTAATAAAACCAGTCGGCCATGTGAACATTAGGTGATTAAGCGCACTGGCCAAGAAGCAATAATCTATGGAGGAATCAATCTCCGCGTTTTAACTTCTTTAGAAGACTTGGAACTTCTTGGATTATTGCTTATTCGGTGGGAATGATGATGATGCGAGAGTGTGATTTATTTTAATTCGAAGGACTTTGGGTTTTACTTGATTGGTCTGCCTTCCCTGCTAGTCAATGGGTCAATAGCATAGTTACTATAGAAAATAGGCAATGAAAGAGATTCATCGTCGATGAAATCGGCATCTTGCTCTCCGATAAAAATGACTTGATGGGTTATTATGATATGACTAGTTGGGATTAAACATCTTTCTCTCCGATAACAAAGAAATTGATTATTAGTCAACTTGGGATTAAACATTAAACTAAAGCAACAAAGAAACAACGGAGCCAACCAGAGTCGAATATGAATGCTGGCTTAATTATCATATTCAGAGTGACTTGATTGATTATTATAAAATGACTTGTTAATTAAAATACGAGCTAAACAAACAAACATATTAATGATCATACAAGGTGGCGTCGGTAGATTAATCTAGCTAGTTAATTAGCCTGTCTTAATTAGTCTGACATGTATGTGATAGCGTGGTTGTTAATTGTAAGATAAACAAGCATAAGATTCGATCAGAAATGACATGAACGTGGCCGAGATTCAATACGACTTTGTCAATAATGTAAATATGCAATTGCTACCTAACATTCATGTTGCGTGCCAATTAATTTGCCCCCTCCCTGACCAACTGACCCCCGACATCACTGACAAGTTGACCGGCGATTTACCCGACCAACCAACTGGCGATAACCTTATCGATCAATTAACTGGCAATCGCCCGGACTAGGAATTGTCTCTAGCAACCCAACTGGCTGTCTCAACGACTGATTCAGACGGTTAAGAATTCAAAAATGTCAGTTCACCTAGCATTGCATAGGTCTGTGCCTGCTGGTCTACTGCGGTTATCATCACATGCAAATTCAAACCGAATTCATCTAAGATGTTATTCTAGTTGTAGAGAGTGAGTGACACATCACGGAAAACACATACCTACTAGGCAATTCGAAGGGCTAAAGTGAAGGAAGTATTGGCAAGTTAGAGCAAGTTCACCCGTAGTCAATAAATGTCAAGGTCGAAAAGTCAAGAATTCGACCAGTCAAGTTACTGTTCACTGGACATGGATTTCCACCCGTTTTTTTTCTTGACCAGTCAAGACTGTTCATCAAATTTCACTATTTATTTTCACTGTTCATTGAATATTTTACTGTTCATTTTGGAAGATGAGAGCTATATGAAGAGGAGGAAGCACAAAATTGGGTTACTATGAAAGATAATTTTTTGGGTGTGAGATGTAAAATAAATGGTAGGTATTTATAGAGAAATGTTTAGAATTTTTTTATAAATTTTTTGTTACCGTTTATTAACATTACAAACATATATATACATGTTAATTGTAAGCCGTAGGATTGCCCATTTAATTGAAATGAAGGGCTGGGATTAATTGACTGTTAGGCCCATATTTCAAATAGGACCAACAGCTATCTTCCACGTGGCAGGCCGGCCCCCTCTCTCTATCGCTACGCGACAAGTGACTGGCTTCACGCCTAGTCTCTTTGCAGCGCCACGTGTCGTCAAGCTGTCGTCCACTTCCCTCCCTCGGTGCGTCGTCATTTGCTGAGATAGTGATCACGTCAGCCACGATCAGGGCTGGGCCGAGCTGGCATGTGGGCTTGGTCGGTCATGGAAATAGTCATGGACTTGACTATTTTCTTGGCTGTAGTAAAAAAGGGATGGGTTTTGCCCGGTCAAGCTTCCACCGCTGGAGCTGCTTTTCTCCCACAATCAGTCACCACATCAGCTTTCTCTTAACTATGACCAGTCAAGTTCACACCGGTGAACTTGCTCTTAGATGAGTGTGTTAAAGGCTAGTCCAACTCATCTAAAGGTCTATTTAGGATTGTATTTCGTCGACCTAAAAGCAATTTAAATTAATTAACAAAAAAATTGTAAAATATCAAAATAAAATTTAGGGGAAATGATCATTTACCCAATTTTAGCTAAAAATTGCCCACTTATCCAAACACTCTAAGAGATTATTTCCTTAATACCCAATTAAGTATTTTTTAATTCATTTTTATTTATTTTTGGGACAATTTTGCCCTCTCCTTCTTTGTCACTTAGAGAAAGAAGTCATTGGAGACCTTGCTTGACTCCGGTGGTGGTCTGGCAACCGGTGACCGGAATCCGGCTACCGAACTGGTGTTCGGATTCCGGCGTCTGAATTTATTGCCCCCTCATAATACCCAATAACCATATTATTGCCCCCCAGTAATCATATTATTGCCCCCCAATACTCATATTATTGTCTCCCAATAATCATATTATTGTCTCCCAATAATCATATTATTACCTCCAATAATCATATTATTGTCGTCCAGTGAATTGTATAAACTCCCAAAACCAAAATGAATACACTACAGGCACAATTGATCAATTTATAATCATATTATTGCCTCATAATAATCATATTATTGCTCCAATAATCATATTATTACCCTCCAATAATCATATTATTGCCCTCAAGTGAATCAAAATGAATACACTACAGACATAATTGATCAATTTATATGTTCAATTGTACACATTCACTTTTTTTTTCTTTCTTTTTTTCCTTCCCCATTCTCGGAGCTCATAGTATACAAAAAAAAAATCACAGTATACCAAAAAAAAATTCTCTGGGCACCCACCGGAGTGTGAGGCCGATGCAGGAGTGGTCGGGGCGTGGTTGTGTAATGAGAGCGAATTCGATTCGGGTTGCGATCAGAGTCGGATCGGCGTTGGGGCTGAGTTGTGGTAATGGGCCTTAGATCGTTGGATCTGTGGTTTGGGTGACGGCGACGCCGGAGGTGGATCGATCGAGGTGTTGGCCCGAAGCCGAAGATGGGGCGCCGGAGCAGCCATGGCAGAGAGAGTCTGGTTTGAGAGAGAGAGAGAGAGAGAGAGAGAGAGAGTCTGGTTTGGGTGACGCCGTGACGGCGGCGCTCGGAGGTTCAATTCGAATCCGGATGCAATGCTCCGATCTTGGAGCTGGCTTGGGGGACCCATGACGGTTGAGATCGTTTCTTATTGGCGTTGTTGACTTGATGGAGGTGTTGGCCCGATGCCGGAGGTGGGGCGCTAGAGCAGCCATGGCACAAAGAGAGAGAGAGAGAGAGAGAGAGAAAATTAATTAATAGGGGCAAAAATGTCTGTAGATATTAAATTGGGTAAATGACTTTAAAAAACTCTTAGTGGAGTAAGTGGGCAACTTTTAAGCTGAAATTGGATAAGTGGTCACGGCCCCTAAAATTTATCATGTGTAGGTTTTATAACCGCACTTGAAAGTGGTTTTAAGAAGTAATTTCTAATACGAACAGCGATTTTTTCTAATTAAAAGAATACTATTAGGTATTTAAAAGCTTCTCAAATATGCCATAAATGTAAAATCTCAAAACTACAACTTAAACATGATATGAGACAGCTCGCTATTTTTGTATATTCTTTTTTAGAGGCAAGCCAGACAACTAGCCGGCTGACGTCTATGTTTTATTTTTCATTTGGGCATTGAAAAGGACTTGCAAAAGACTTTGTGACGTCATCATTCTTGAAACAAAAGAAAAGAAATATCAACCTGAATTCTGCACCAACCTCTCCTTTGTCAAATCTGAAAATAAACAAGAATATGATTTTTCTTTAATCTTCTCAAAATGTGAGAGAGTATCTTGTTAAAGAGTTTAGTTCTCATTGTTGGTTGGTAAGTGATTTTGATTACAGCAAGACTCAAATTTTAGAGAGCTCAATCACCATTGCAGCAATTCCAACTCCAGTGAATCCTTCATTCTTGCAACATTCCTTATGAAAATCAACATAAATCCAAGATTTGCTCCTTGTTCAATCATCTTATGTAACAGATTAAATCCAAGAGGACAAGGCTTGTTACAATGGTGTGATTCCCTCAATCTATGACAGAACACAAAACATTAAGTACATGGGCACATCTTTGCAAAAGATTCCAAATACACTCGGAAATGAAAAAAAAATGACTCCCAACACATTTGCAGTTTTTTTTTAATTAATTTATTTGTTCTGTTATGCTTGATCTGTAAGACTGTAACCAAAGAATATCCATCAAAAACAATTTGCAAATTAGAAATAAGTGCAATAATCTTACCATCCTATCTAGATTTAGGTTGTATAAGCTCTATGCCACCCATAAATGGCCTCAATGGCTCAGGAATAACGACAGAGCCATCTTCTTGCTGGTTATTTTCCAGCAGGCAGACGATCATTCGTGGTACTGCACATGCTGTTGCATTTAATGTATGAACAAATTGTGGTGGAGAGAGGTTGCCTTTACCCTTTTTAGGATTTGTAGATGCTGGTTCTGAAGAACGATACCGGATCCCAAGACGGCGACTTTGGTAGTCTGTACAGTTTGATGCGCTTGATATCTGTCCACCAATCATATGGAATTACAAGATTTCAGAACAGCTCTACAATTTATATCCTTACAGATAAAATCAAACACATAAATCTTCTGGTGTAGTGAACCTAAGATCCCTGTCATCTGACCCATAGTCTTTAATTTTTTTATTTTTTACTTTAGAGTCGAACTGTAAAAAATTCCTAATTCTCAAGATTAACCATAGGAAAGCTTCAAACCCTAGTTTCACAATCATAG
>LYNE01000977.1:77394-89926 GCA_001662545.1 Rosa x damascena | reverse complement strand
GTACGTGTTTCGATAGCTCGATTATGTTTAAATGATTTACCTCTAAATTATCAAGTTTTAAATGCAGATAAGTATTCAACAAGTGGTCATTATATATAAGACCCCGGAAATTTGTTATTAATTCCTAAATATATCCTGGGATTAATAAATGCAGATAAGTATTCAACAAGTGGATATGTATTGCCATTTCTAAATTCATCATATATAATTTTATCCTTCTTAAGAAATTCAATGATTTCGTGTAAAACAAATAATAAATTACTGTGATATTGTCAACAAGAAAAAATTGACTCTTCTTAAGTTCTTTTGGAGAAAAATATCCTGCTCAGTAGTTTTTTTTTTTTAACTCTGACCTTGTCGATTTTAGTTGAAGCAGAAGTAATTTTTTGTAGATGAAATAGAATTAGGGCTCCTCATGTGATGTATTTGAGGAATGCTTAAAAAATGCACTTAAAATAAAGCAGTGATTTGCTTTTTGGGTAACGAGTGATCTCCTCATGTGTATGTAATAACTAATTAATGTAAAATTTTTCATAACGCTGCACAGTCTTTAAGAAAATAATGATAAAGAGTTATTGCGCCAATAGTTAGTGAGTAATGCGTGCAAGTGATTGGTGTAAGTACGACTTTAATGAAACTTTGCGAAGCATGTGGCGAGAGTTACATGTGTAAGGAAGTCCCCATCTAGTTTACATTTCCGATGTAGGACATAATACACATATTTGCTTCCCTTGAAGCTTCTTGGAGATCATGGGAGGGTGGCCTCCCTAAGAGGTACCGGCCGACCTCCACCATGGCGAGGTAGCTCGGGTGTCGGACTACCGAATGCCCGTCGTAGGCTGGACTAACCATGTCGCTGGGCCCACCTATGTGGTCTTTGCTTATGCTTGGCGGTATGTGGTATAAGTGATATCAACACCCCCTAATCCTCTCCCTCTTAGCTTGATAAAGCTTCCAAATATCTCTAGCTATGGTTCTCCTAGACATGGCCTAAATTGCAACCGAGTTACCTTTATGAAGTCTATAAACCCTGGATTCTCAACAAAACAAAATGGTAGTTCATCACGAACCACCATTTTAGCACCTACACGTCAAGTACTTCTGCTTCATATTTGAGACATAAATCGGCCACGGCCCGCATTAGTAGAGCAAATGCGTCCTCATTTCTGATGTACTAAACATTCTAGAGTCGCTGGCGTAGGTTTTCATTAAACAAGCTAGTTTCATCATACTCCCATCTGGATTCTTTAATTTGTCAAAGTGCTGTCAGACCAGTGAAGTGTTCTTCCTCTTGTTCTTGGTGGATCCTTCAGGTTCTTTAGGAATTCTTGGAAGTGCTTGAACCGGTGGTACTGGACCACTAAATCAACTGTAAGTGTTGGAGTCGGTATGGGGGATTTCCAATGCTTGAATTTGCAATTGGAGTTTGTGTATAAGTGCGTGTTAGAGTCGAAGTTAAGGATATCCATTCTATAGTATGAAAATACAAAACCCTAAATTAATTTCAATCAAATCAGAAAGCCCCAATTTGAATTCAAAACCCTAATTTTGAAACCCTAATCTAATTGAATGAGATCAGAGAGCCCTAATTTCGGAACCCTAGTCTAATTGAATGAAATCAGAAGGCCCTAAATTAAAAACCCTAAGTGAATGAAATCAAAAAGACCCATATTGAAATCCCTAATTGAATGAAATTAGATTGCCCTAAATCAATTTACAAACCCAGAGCCCCAGTTTTGGATATCAAAATCCTAATTTAAAATTTTAAATAAGAGCCCTAAATCAATTTTGAAAATGATAACTCAGAAGCCCCAAACCAAAATTTAAGAAGAAAAGTTGAAAAAAAAAATGAAGAAAATTTTAATTGCAAAACTTTTATACACTTTCCAAAACTAGAGAGAGATCAACAAAAGAAGAGAAGAGAAATCTTATCCTCACAGGCTCATGGCCGAGAATAGAAGAATGAAGCTGTCATGGTTTCAGTTAGAGCAACATTTTGGTTGGAGATTTGAGAGAGCAGAATGGATTTGGTCTGGGCAACGTTCTGGGAAAGGTCGAAAGAGAAGTGAGAGTTTTCAGAAGAGAAAAATGAGAGAAATGAAGTCACGCTGCTGAGTTAGAGATTAGGGTTATTGGTTCCGGATTGGGTGCAATCAACACCATTTAAGCTTGGTGTGTAACCAATCAAAACTAGAAAAATATTAAAAATTAAAAATAAAATTAAAGAAATAATCTGGTCAGGTGGTTTTAATTCGGATGGTTTATGACTCGAACCCAATTTTGAACCGTAATGATGTGGTTCAGTTTGGTTAAGTAGCAAAATGACTCCATTTTGCTTTCGGTGCGGTTAGCGACCCGCTCTTTTCGGTGTTGGTTGGGCGATACAGAAATTTTCAATATATTATGCCCAGTTCTAATTTCAGGATGGGTAGGCTGTACGTTAAACAGAAAATATGACTATTTTCAAGGCTCCCGCAAACGTTTCCCTACGTTGTCATCAACCGCCACTATTGCATAATCACTTTAAGGATTTTTCATTACTCATACATATGTATAACATGTTTTTAGGTTTGTTCTCGAAACCTTGTTTTCTCTTACGTTTTTTCTTTTTTAGTTTATTTATTTGTGGATGTTAATTTGGATTATTTATTCTTTGAATTTTTCTTTAGCTTTTATCCCAAAAAAAAAAAGATTATACACAAATAGGTCCCGACTATAGTTTTCACAATGAGCTCCTTCATATATTTGATGAATCTCGACTTCGACGCTCCATTTATGCTAATTTCGCCAAAACAATCTTGTTCAGTTGATTATTATTATTTTTTTGTTACAATCTTGTTTAACTGACTTTTGTCATAAGGATTTTTTTTTTTCCTGCCTTAATATCATAAATATCCCTCTATATATATATATATATATATATATATATATATATAATCTTCCATGCGTTAATATAAGGATTCTGGATTATCACATACAAGTTGCAACGTGCTTGAGCTTGAAAAATTTAATGATGTAACACCTTGTGGTATTTGATGAACGAGTCCCCACTTTATCCATGAAGTCCCAGGTGGCAGAAGCTCATTGAAGTAAAACCCATCCATACCATTACGCAAATCCAACCCATCTTCCACAAAATCTCAATCTCAGAGAGCTGACAAAACCCTACCCCTTTCAAGTTTCCAAACGACCACCAACACCTACATTTCTTTCTGACTCGACCACTCCGAAGCTCAGAGTTAGAGAGAATCTGTTCAGAGATGGCGACAAGCTTCGCAACCGCATCCACAGTCGTAGGCCTCGGAAGCTCGCTCTCGTCCAAGAGGACATGCCTCTCTTCAGGTGATTAACTATATCAACGTCCTCTTAACTTGCGCTGCTGTCTCTAAAATGTGCCATGCTAGCTCTAATATGCGCGCGCTTTTGATTAATTACAGACTTTGTGAAGCCTGTTATGGTTAGGAACCCTCTGAGGCAAGCAAAAGCTTCTGGAGGAAGGTTCACCTGGTAAGTTATTATGTTTAAACAAAATGAGCTATATGCTTAACTATGGGTAACTATATATATAGCTGATGGTTAAATACATGCATATGCATGAATAAATATTATAGCATGAGCTTCCAGAGTGATTGGCTGAGGAGGGATCTGAATGTGATCGGGTTCGGGTTGATCGGATGGTTGGTGCCATCGAGCGTTCCGGCGATCGACGGCAAGAGTTTGACCGGGCTCTTCTTTGAGAGCATTGGAGCCGAGCTCGCTCACTTCCCCACACCTCCAGCTCTCACTTCCCAGTTCTGGTCAGTAACACTAGTCTACTAACGCGCTTTCCTTTAATTTTTGTGGCTTATTTGATTTATAAAAAAAAAACGTAACGGATCATTTTGAAGGAAAAAAAAAAAACAAAAAATGTGTAACGGAAAAATTAAATAAAGGTCCCACCGAGATTTGAACTCGGGTTACTGGATTCAGAGTCCAATGTCCTGACCACTAGACCATGGGACCAATGTTGCTCGAATAGCATTGCTGTATTTTTTTATTAAGTAACTTCTCATGTTGGGAAAGGCTAAAAAAAATAAAAATAAAAATAAAACAACTAAAAAAATAATTAAACATGAAAAAAGAAGAAGAAAAAAGCCTGCCTCACATGACGCATAGGGTGTGTTTCAATTTGAACTCTTTTTTCAAACCAAAATTTAAATTAAATTCGGTATTTATTTTTACTGGGAATAAATATGACTTGGATCTACATTCTTTGTTTTGAGCAGGTTGTGGTTGATCTGCTGGCACTTGGGGCTTTTCATCACCCTTACTTTTGGGCAGATTGGCTTCAAGGGAAGGACTGACAAGTACTTTTGAATTTGATCCTCTTTTATTAGGTCATGTAAAATCTGTATTTGATGTCAATTATCTTGTTTTCTCCAACTCTCTTCTTCCCTTAATGGTCAAACATATTATTTCTTGCATTATTATGTACTCTATGTAAATAACGAAGGGTTTTTCTCACTAGTATTTCTATAGTCTAAATATTGTGGTTAGATTTCAAAAGTTACAAAACTGTAATCGAGCTCACTAAATAATGTGTTTGCACTTCTATTTAACTTTCAAAAAAAACTTTTACAAGTAACCATTTGACGTACTTTACAGGGGTGAAATCATCAAAATTAACATGAGTTTTTATAATGAGATTAAAGGCCACGGGACTATTTCATACTTCAAAATTTATCTACTAGAAATTAGACCAATCAATGGAGGCTAGGGTCAACTTCAATCCTAGTCCTATAACTCATTTTGAGACTGGCTTCCAAAAATTCCATCTCCAACTAGCATAAGATGTAGTCTCATTTTGAGACAGCTGAAAACTCTTCCCATTTCGAGATTGTTTTGGTGGTCAGCACTTATTCTGAGACGATGGACCCGGCCCTTTGGTTGGCAAAAGTTGGAGAAACAAAGCCCAAAGTTTAGCCGCACTAGATGACAAAATTACCGGTCATTGGTTGAGATGCAACGGTCATGTATCATGCGTTTCAGGACACACTCTGTACTGAAACAATATAAAGTAGTATCAATATTCCATATAGGACCGTGCTTCTGAAGAATTTGTTTGGTATATGTTGTAGTTAGATACTGTTATTATCTCAAAATGGAGTTTCGTATGGCACTTTCTCCAAAATTCAAAAAAAAAATTTATTTCTTGGATTTGTTTCCCGAAACAACAATGAGCAAAGAAAAAGAAGAAACTTAACTAATGATGCCTCATGCCCTTTGTACTCTAATGATTCCTATGTTGAAGGCTGAGAAGAAGAGGGAGGCCCCTAGGGGGAAGTAAAAAAGATCCGGATCCTCTCCTAATCTTCTTATCTGCCTAACCTACTTAAGCTTTCAACAACAGGGTAACACGTGTATATGAGGCATCTAGCGACTCATATCAACTTTTCTCCACTATACTATTATTTTATTTTTTCAATCCTTGCTCATTTCACGACCAAGTACGTACTGCTCCTTTATCTTCTTCAAACCCAAACCCAGGCTTTTTCAACCCTCGATCAGCTGCCTCCAAAATCATGGCCTTCTTCAAACCCAGGCTTTTTCAACCCTTCATCATCTTCCTCTAAAATCATGGTCATAGCAGAGCTTATTTTCAATCGTTGCCTCCTTGATTTTATCTCACTCTTGCCATTATCTTCCTTTGTTCTTCATATTTGATGTTTCTAATTGTTGTTCAATAGTCAGAAGGGGTTGCAAATTCATAGCCTACCCCTCTCGAAAAACAGAGGATGATGAAGTTGAAGCATAAGAAAGTTCGTTCCATTAGAGAGGAAGAGAGATCTGTCAAAAAATTGAAAGAAAAAGAGCATTGATTATGATGAAGAATGAAAAATCTTCGATCGTTACTCCAAGCCTCTGAAGTGAGCTTTTCATTTGGCACCAAATTCTTGTTGGCGGCATGAAGCTATTTGGATCAAGGGCGAAGCGGAGCGAATTGGAGTAGATGGAAAAAGCTCCGTCTAATAAGAGAGAGAGAGAGAGAGAGAGAGAGAGACCCAGACTATTTCAGCTGCAGGGATAATTAAAAAAAAATAGTACGAAATCAATATAAGACCATACTTGTCATTTTGATGTTGAAAGCGTAGGTAGGTTAGGCAGATAAGGAGGTTAAGAGAGGATCCTTACTCGAAGTAAAAACAAGGCTCCCTAGAAGAATGTTGCTGCTGGTTCAAGCTCAAGTCCGGTGAAGACCAAAAAAAGCGTAATGGTTATAAGAAGAAAGCTAGTGTGGGAAGGATGACTTGCCCCTATTTTCTTTTCCTAAAAGGTTTGATAACTGCAACCCTAAGGGGAAGGAGGTTACAACTGCTTGATAATTTGCAAGTTGGTTAGAATATACTGGCAAGTGGTGCTTCTATGTGTCTTCTTAGAAGTACTAAATGTTCACGTACTACAATTCCGTGCTCGGCATGGGTGGCTAGCAAATTATATTTTTCCCTTTGAAGGCAAGATACTTATTATTAGTAATAGAACTGGAGCACTTAATTCTTATGGAATACTTGTGTACCAATGTAGGCCTAGTTTTGCTTATTTGGTGTATGTACAATTCTGATTTTGGTTCAATGAAAGTTTCACCAGTCAAATATATATATATATATATATATATATATATATATATATGAAATGTTTAAGCCTTAAAAGAAGATAAGAATTGAAGTGAATAGATGAATTTTTATACAGTAGTGGCTTCAATCTATTGGAACTAAAGGTTTTACCAAAAAAGATACAAACAATAATGAAAAATCACAGAATTTTTAAGAGACTGAGGGTTCAACGAAGAATTTACAAGTTGTGTGGAACTAGAAATATCACATAAGTGGAACATAAAAAGCTAAGCTCAGATGAGTCGATTGGCTCATACGAAAATGGAGAAGTATCACTTTATTTTAGATGATATTGTCCCCCTTCGACCATGCCCACACAATTTCGTACTTGGGCTTCCACCCCAAAACATGTCTTCCTATTGGGATGTGAGCCTCTACATACAAAGAACATCGCCTTCTCTCCCCCGAGCGATGTAGGAATATAGATGTCACGCCCCGAATTTTGAATAAAGGAATTCAAATCCGAAACGCGAGAACAACAAGCACAAGAAAAACACATAGAAAATTTTTCATTTAACTTAAGCAACTAAACAAACTGAGCTCACAATGTCAACACCGACTTGTTCTCTAGAGTCAAACATTACATTTCAGAGAGTTTACAAAACTCGAGAGAACCGATATATAAATGTAAACGCTTGCTAGGAGCATACCAAAAACAGCAGTACACTAACAAAAATAGGTTCTGAATCTACACTGCTGCAACCACGCCCTCGTACTCAACCATGGTGGTCCTCACCTGCAGGAATAACCGCTACAGCATAGAATAGTGCACCGGGATTGCAAATAACAAACCTGGTAAGCTTTTTAAGCTCGTATGAGTAAACTCAATTAAAATGACTCACGTCACTCATGCTTATAATTTCTCAGCTCGTGAGATAAATTAAAGCAACAACATTTAACTCCACAAAACACAACCAAACATACAATCACACTCGGTGAAAATTAGTGATCCTTGCATAGAGAATTAGTTCAGGAGATTACCTAAAATCACTCAATTCAATCATAGCAACTCCTGCATAGAGTTTAGTTAAGGAGATCACTAAAAAGCACTTAATCCAAATAGTAATCCCTGCGTGTATTTTAGTTCAGGAAATTACAATTAAATCAAATAATAGAATTCATGGAAATCTCAAATCTCACGTAAACACTAAAGAAAGAATCCCAAAAACCTTTCTTGAACTACAACAGACTAGAACTCATACTGTATCGTAACCTAACCCCTTGACCAAGGTGCAAGCATTCGATAACTGAATCGTAACCTGCCCCCTTGACCAAGGTACAAGTATCCGATAACTGTATCGTAACCTGCCCCCTTGACCAAGGTGCAAGCATCTGATAACATACAATAGGTTACCACTGTAACAGTTGGACTTCGGACCACTTGGTACTCAAAACAAAAGCTTTTAAGGAAATCCCACACTACTTACAATGTCACATCACAGTTTCAATTCACTCTTTCAACAATATAATCATCAAACATATACATATAACAACGCCACACCATCCAGATATATATTTCACATAAATATATACACATACACACGTAGTCATTCATGCAAGAATGACCACTAATACCAACTATAGTTCATACGCATTAAAACCAAGAAATTCTTTTTATACTTAAATTCATTTTCTTTACCTGTGAGCCGTGGCCCTATGAACCGTAGTCGATCGAGTTCATATTATTTCAAACAAATCTTTATTTTTCGAAAACGATTTACAATTATCAATCCATTCCGACTATTAAATAACTTGGTTCGTAAATGAACCACATGATATTTACTCACCTCCAAATCCTGCTACGTCTTCACACAAACCAAGACAAGCTAGCACAAAATCATCCATACTCCACTCACACAATTTCGTCAATCACCTAATCACATCAAGGTCACATTCAATACAACACAAAGTGCACAATTCACAAAACACAACTATACGACGATCCAACAATTGGATCCTCATTCGAGACCATCCAACACCCTCGGAACCCTTCTACGATCAATAAAACAAGACTACAAGTCGATCAGACGGCCAGATTCACACGGATCGAAAACCAATCGAACCGAAACTGCAAAAATCCTAACATGCTCATACGATCTCCAAAAATTACAAACCGCATATCGAAATGCTCATATCGACGAGTAGATCACAATGAGGGACAGAATTTGTCCCTGAGGCAATCATAAGCTGCCAGAAAACACCACCACAGTGGGCGCCGCCGGCCAAAAGTCAGAATTTGGCCAAACTTCCTACAAAAGATCTTCATCTTAACTCCAATTACAACTTTCATAACTACCACAAAGTTTGAATCGAAGCCATTTGGCTGGAATTTACCTCGCAAGTTCAGAAATTCAAAGAACCCTAGAATCACAATCTTCAAAATTCGACCTCCACACTTTGAATCGTTGCAAGCCACCTTGGGAGAAAGTATCTACATCCACTAGGCTCCAAAAGCCCTCAAGAAACACAGGCTATGGTGGCCGGAATCTGTATTTCCGATCTGGGCGATTTGCAGCACCGCCGCCAAACTTCTCGGCCATGCACCGCCCTCCACAGCTCATTTCATGCTCTAATTCTTCCACAGACGTGTAGAGGAGGTTGAGGTGAAGAAAGCCCACCTGGAATGGCTTCCGATGGTGGCCGGAGGAGGAAGAACGAAGTCGGTGAAGGGGAGAGGGTGAAACGGGGGTCGAGACCAAAGAGAGAGAAAAGTTTCCCAAAATGGAAACTCTGATTTTTCTGATATTTTTCCGGAAAAATCTCATGTATACCAAAATGGAAACTTTTTCCGATGGCCATAACTTCTTCATACGAACTCCAATTTCCTCGTTCTGCATGTCCACGAACTCGTATCGACGCGCTCTACAATTTTCATGAAGGAAGTTTTTGGAGAAACCCAACGAATAAAAAAATCAACCCTTTGACCCCTCGAAAATAAAATGTTTTGAGTAATTATTCGTCCGAAACACTTTCGCTCCACCCTCAAATCACAAAATCATCCCAACAATCAACTTAACAAATTCCAGAAAATCATCATAAATTACTAATAAATTTCCGGGGTATTACAACAGAGCACAAGGTAGCTTGCTGGTGCTTCCAACACCCACCCTATGTAACAAGATTATGTCTATTTTGTGCCCTACCATGACAACTTTGTTGTTTGGTTTCCACCCTAAAATACATTTTGCTATATGAATGTGAGTATACACATGTAAAACACCTCACCTTCCCTCACTTGAGTGATATGGGATGTAGTGCACAAAGTAGCCAGCTAGTGACTCTAGCACTTGCTAAGTTTAATTTTTCGGCTTCCACTCGAAAACGTGTCTTGCTATAGAGATATGAGTATGCATATTTCAAGATAGCATAGAAGTGCCTCTAGCACCCACCCATGTAGGTCATTACATAAGATTGATTTTATGTTTATAAATTTCCAAATAATCAACCTTCACGATATTAAGAACTATCATGTTGTCCTTTAAGTTTTGAAGAGATCCAATTTCATTCCTTTTAGTTTTATTTTAATGCTTTTACTAATGTAATGTCAAATTAAATTATTATTTTTTAGTTTGGTTTTTCACTTTCATTCAACTAGAAATATCTTAATAAATGTCTTTAGAGCATTTTTAGAATGCGGTCATTTTTTAGTCAAATTTTAGCCAAAATAGTTAAAAAGTTATTATAGTTAGCCAATTTAGAAATATGTTTGCATCAGTTCTTTGTATATTAGCTAGATCTGAATTTATATTATTTATTGCATGAAGAAACAATAGTTTAAATGTATTAATAAAATACATAGAATGACTTGAAATGAATGTTTTAAATTAACAAAAATAATAGAGTGCCTCACCTCGCTCTCTATATTTAAAGCGAGATAGCTAAAAACCTAAAAGTTAAAATAAAAAATCACTTAGGAGTCTGGTGTAGCTAATAAAATTTATAAAAAGTTCTAATGCAAAGTTAAACATGCTCTCTAGAATAGTTAATGAGCCAAAATAGAGAGTCTAATAAAGATGCTCTTAGTCGGTCTGGTTACAATAATTTATTCATTTTTTGTTAAAGTAAGGACTAAAAATACAACAAGGAAGGTTCTCATACCTCAATGACAGTTTTATGGTTTTGATGCATGCACGAGTAGATCTGTTCTTCCGCTTATTATTTTAGGGTAAATTTCATTTTAGCTCCCTGACCTTTACACCCTAAATCACTTGTGCCCTTAAACTTCTAATTTCATCATGGTTTTCCAACTAAAATCAGAACATATACTTGCCAGTCTATCCTGAACATGCTCTGTTGCAATGGCGTCGAATCACATATGAGTTTGTCAAGACTACTTAGTCCAAAGGTAAAAGAATTGATAGGTAGATCAAAACGTTTGCTCATGTGTAGTTAAGAAAGACTGAGTTTGGCATAACCAGCATGATTTACTCCTAGTTGGGCAATGAGGCTCGGTACTGTCGGTATCTCCAAGACCTTTTGTTTTGGTGAGGTGCTTAGCCAAAGTTTATTTTTTGGTTTTAGCTCCTACTAGTTAAGGAGATGAACTATTTAGTGGTGGAAGAGTAGTCATGCATGGATGGTTCGTTTGTTGAATTCTTAGAATATTGTGGTAACCATGGTGAACCAAAGTTGTTAACTTCATATTCACCTTTAACTAGTGTTCCAAAAAACGGTTTGGGCGGCCGCCTAGGCGTTGGGCGTGGAGTGACTACCATGATTTTAGGCTACACAAAAAGGGAAATCGGGTTTGCGTTTCAGTGGTATGGGAGGGCGCTAGGCGTTGGCTAGGAGTTGTCGGGCTCGATCCCTAGATACATTTGTTCTCCTCTCTCTTGTCGTATCTCTCTCCTTGATGGCACAGCGGGTCGACACACACGCACACACACACACACACACACACACTCTCTCTCTCTCTCTCTCTCTCTCTCTCTCTCTCTCTATCTCTCTCTCTCTTTTCTCTCATCTACCAACTCCTTGGGCTTAAAGCAGCAATCAAACTAATCACTATGTGGATATGAAACTCATCCGAGCGGATTGTGATTTTTCCTTTTCCATTTTATAGTTTCAATCTGAATATATCGATTAATAACATTGTTGGTCGTATCAAATTTACTCTCTGTTTCTCTCTCTATATCCTTTCATTGTTGAGTCTTGCTTTTAATAGCTTTTGGGTTTCAATTTTTTTGGGTTCTAGTGATGTGTATGTGTGTGTGTGTGTAAGTGTGAGAGTTCTGAAGGAGGTGGAGGAGCGCAGAGTATCAAATGGTCGAGTTTTGGGTTTCAATATTATTGTTAGAGCAAGTTCATCTGTTGGGTCATTGGTCAGATACTATTCACTATTTTTTTTATGTTTGTTTACACTCTCTAGGTCACTGACACACTTTCCACACTGAACTGGGTCAGTTTCGTGACCTATAAACTAATCTAGGTCAGTTTCACCCCAGGTCAGTTTGCAGGTCACAAAACTGACCCAGTGACCCAGATGATGGAAATAAACATAAAAGAAAACAATGAACAGTATCTGACCCAGTGACCCAACGGGTATATTCATTTTTGAATTTCTAATTGGTACAGGTAGAACGATCTATGTCCCCTCATTAATTGCTTCTTTTTTTTTGCTAATAATAAGTATGATTGATACTATTATATAGTAATTTTATGTCATAAATGTAATTAAAAAAATTAAAATCCTCTTAGCCCCCTAGGCACTAGTCTCTAAGTCACTGCCCAACTAGCACCTAGTTTGTTGGAACCTTGCCTTCAACTACATTCTTCCATATTTATGCTGGCCTTTAGGAATTCATTTATTATTTTCCTTTTGAAAAATTAATTTGAAGTTTTAACTTTCTCCTTTTTTTAAATTGTAAAGAAAATAAAAGAAA
>LYNE01000977.1:52093-62879 GCA_001662545.1 Rosa x damascena | reverse complement strand
TGCTTAAACAAAAGTTCCACCGGCATTGATTGGGGATTTGGCTCAAAAACTCAAGAACATGCAGATGGGCATCAAACACAAGAACACGAAACTGAAATCAAGAAAAATGGATCTGCTGTATGTCTCTTAGACCATATCTTATATGATTCAAAAGTATGACCAGTTCAATGCTTTGCCACTACAACTTGCCAGTACCAATGCTTGCCTATGAAGGATCCGCGAGAATGAAATCATTTAATGAGGAAGTTATACGGCCTTGCCAGAGAGTGATTTAAAGCCCTAGCTAACATTAGAAGATACCACTGCCAAGGTTAAGAACATAATTGTCTCATATGTTATATAATTTCTCTGAGAATGCTTCTCTTGTTTTCTTTCTTCAAAGCTTTCCACTACTTAAATTGCTTGCATCAATCAAATTCAATGTTAAAGATAGATCAATTGTATATACAATTTTTATACGATGCTATATGAATTCAGTTTAATTTATTTGTAAAATTTTAGTCTTTTACTATTTGAGCATGTTTTAGGAATCCCTAAGATAGTGACCGTTTTATATAAATGATAACTGATTCAATTATTTAGTCGAAGTAAGAATGCATTTTCTTCTCATCAATTCTGAGAATACAAACCCTCCAACTCAACCTCTAGAGTTCTTCACAAGCCTCTCAAGTATCAGGTTTCAGCTAGAAGAAATTGTCATCTTCCTCACTCTCTACTTTCCTTGTTAAAGTTAAAGCTTTTATGCTTATTCAATAAAGTTCTTGAGATTTCGGAGAAAAACAGTTAGAATGTCATGCAAAAGCTAGCTAAAATCCTATTATAGAGGAATCAAATAATTACTAATCATTTAATGAATTTTCTATGTTAATGGAATACTATATTTTATATACCTCTTTCATTCATAGACACTAGCTTTCTCCATACATGCTCTGCATGTCGGCATGTGTTATAGTTTTTTCTTTATTTGAGAAAATAAAAAATAATAGAATTTAATAAAACAATTATTGTAGAGAGAGATAATGAGAGAGAAAAGTTGGCTGTGGGATAATTTTTTTTTTAAGAGAAATCTATTTTGTAATTGTCGTATTTACTCTTGTGATTTAATTTATTCTCAAAGTAATTTAATCTTTTAGGGTTACTTTTGTCAAAATTTTAGATTTTGGCTAACAAAACATCTTCTCTTAATAATAGTATAGATAATTGAAATATTACATTGCAAAGCTATGGCGCCTTTACTCGGTTTATAATGGCCTCAAATTCGCTTGAGGCTAGTGCTGTTATGTTTTGTGGTGTTAAAGTTTTGTTGAGCTTTGAAAAGCGTTGGACATCTTCCTGTCATTCTCTCAACTCGTTTGTGAGAGGAATGATATATCCAAACGACCGTACTACATCAATTGCAGAATGTGACAAATAGCAAGGCCAAAGCCCCCCAAGCATATAAGCATGCTTTGCCATAATAACCTACCTGAGGAAGTCCCTTTTTCCTCGTGTTCTCTCAATTTCTCTAAAAGTGCAACATTTTAATTTTTTTTTTTTTTTTTTTTGAGAAATTTGCACTAAAACATAAACCTCTATTTTTGGCATAGAAAAACAACTAAAATCTAATCTTGACATCACAAAATCATATTTTGTCGATATTGTTGAGCTGTGCATGAGCTTATGCTCTTGTTCATGTTAGAACTGGGTTAGGAAAATGCCCTCTCCATTTAGCTCTATTGAATAGTGAGTCCCACGACGCTGTGAACTTAATAACTTTTCAACAAGTTTGTGCAATGACAAGTCATTCCAGGTGTATCATTGCCTTGGCTTTACTCCCTTATAAACCTTTTCATTGGGTGGTGGCACTGCTGGAAGATGCCAAAAAATTGAGTCAAGGATTATCGACGAGTTCTAGAAAGGAGAGGGGGGGGTGGAGAAAAAAGAAAGAGGCCCAGGAATAATGAGAAAAAATCCTATGGTGATCTAGCTAGATTAGATTATCATAATCTAAACCTTAAGGGGGCTAAGGGTTTCAATTTATCATGCATGCATACTCTTATTTTTGCACCTATGCCATTACTCCTATTTTTCATGTCATACTCTTATTTTTGCACCAGTACTCAGTACATCATCAAAATGATTGGAGAAGAACCCAAAAGAGCCAAAATGGTATGCATTGCCGTCGTGGCACTAAAAAGACTCCCAAGGAGGTCTAAATGAGGTCCGGGAAGAATGAGAAAAAATTCATATGGTGCTCTAGATAGATTAGAATATCGTAATCACAACCCTAAGGAGGCCAAAGGTTTAAATTTATCATGCATGCAAATAAATGTCTACATAACACTTGTACTTCGAGTGCCATCTATCACTTGTTTCGTAAATAGGTAATTATTTGAGATGAGTGTTGCATGTTTTAATTTGTAGTACATAGTTTACTTACAGTTTCAAAGAGTCTTAATTATAACCAAGAGAGTTAGTTATTGCTTAGCTATAAATCTCCTATTTTTGAAGGCTCAGTTTGTTGTAAATAAGCATGTGGTTGTAATCCGATATTTTAATCAATGTACAGTTTTTGGTTCTTCACTGGTATTGTTCGCACGACATGTTCCGTATCTGTGTGCCACTAGTTCTCAAAGTACTATACAACTCGTTTCTTAGTGTCATCAAGAATTGAAAATGAACTTGATGTGTAACATGTCAGTTGCAAGTTTTCAATATCATGACATTTTGTTTAGGGTACATCTTAAAACTTGAGAGCCAACAACAAAGGATTCAACTGAAGAAAAAAAAAAGAACTAAAAAAATCCGAAAATCCCAAAACAGAAATCTAAAGCACTAAATCATCCAAGGGTGGTGTTTGAGAGCAAACTTAAATAGCTTGAAGAGTTTTTAATAAGTTTACACACAATGACAATTAAAATGTGATATTTAGAAAAACTAGCTAGCTTGAGGTGCCATTTCAAAGTTACCTCTATGTCTCTACGGCATTTGCTGTAAAACTTTGTTGGCTTCCAAGTCGCTTACTTGACTGCCATTACTCCTATTTTTCATGTCATACTCTTATTTTTGCACCAGTACTCAGGACATCATCAAAATGATTGGACAAGAACCCAAAAGAGCCAAAATGGTGTGCGTTGCCCCCGAAGGAGGCCTGTGAATCGTTCTCAAAGAAAGAAAAGAAAAGAAAAAAAAGAGGTCCAGGAAGAATGAGAAAAAATTCCTATGGTACTCTAGCTGGATTAGAATATCGTAATGGGGGCTAAAGGTTTCAATTTATCATGCATGCAAATAAATGTTTACATAACGCTTGTACTACGAGTGCCATTTATCACTTGTCTTCGTGAGTGGGTAATTTTTTTTTTTAATAATGGAATTCTATTGATAATAGCGCATGCCAAGAAGGCCATTACATACCCATCCGCTGACACATAACAATGGTCAGACAAGACTTCGTGGAAGAGTCACAGTGATACATAGGATAGACCAACTATATTTGAACTTATCGCTCGCAAAAAAAGCGAGCCTATAAGCTATGGAAAAACATAGCAAATAGACAAGCCTAAACAAACACTCGTTTGGTTCCTAAAAACAGGGAACATAGTGTAATTAGACAAAAAGCTAAAAATATAGGGTTGGGCCAAAGGCCTAAACCCTAGCCCAAAATTAGAAGCTACTGGACTAGGGTAGAAACCCGAGCCCAACAAAAACTGAAGCCCAATATGGTAGTCTGCCAAGAAGATCACCCACACCATCAACCCGGTTTGGGCCCAGTCCTCCATCTGCTCCCATCCCTCATCATGCGTCAAATTCCAGCCGAGTTTGGTCAGATCCCTGCCGCCAACACACCTCGTCGCGATGAGAGTGGGTAATTATTTGAGATGAGAGTTGCATGTTTTAATCTATAGTACATAGTTTCCTTACAATTTCAAACACCAAATTTCCATAAACTTTACTAGTTTTCTCGTAATGTCACTACGCATTCTTAATTCTATTAAAAATAAGTTATTGAGTTTGTTCATAAACATACCCAAATTATTGATATAAATGATCTTTCTAAAAAGAATAATTTTTCACATTTGTATATATTAAAACCCAAAATACCAAGCAATAAATTTCTTTCCCAATTGTTGCAAAAACAGGTTCACATGCACTTGGCTCAACTAAACCCTAAAGCAGTGTGCTGGCTGCCCATTGTTTCTTCTAAAACAACCTTTCTAGAAACTCTTCTATTTCAGCTATAAAAACACGACCTAGCACCTTTGTATAGGCACAAACTACAATCATGATGGTGAAAGTTTTTGATAATTCGCAAGCCAAAGATGAAGATGTAGATGATAGTTGCCTAACATCTGATTCTTCAATCGAATCAATGATTTACCAAACTCTGGTATACATCCTAATCAACAATTGTTTCTATACTCATTTTCTTTCAAAATTTCATATTCAACTGTTTTTTCATTTATTTTCCTCATGATTTCGTTTGTTGCTTGTCAATTTCTAGTACATTAAAAGAGGTGATGATGTTAAGTATTGGGCCAAAACAGTACCCATCACAATTTTAGGTGTTCGTAGAGTATTAAGAATTTGAATTGGGAATTTAAGTATAAATTTCAACTTTGGGGGTTGTGTTTGCTGATCGATCTTGAATTCTTGATAGCTCAGTAGTGTAGCATGTCAATATCTAAATCATAAATAGTCATCTCAAAACTTGTGCACCAGATTACTTCATAAGGTTAAACCCCTAATAATGTGAATTCGTATCTAGTCTCTTATTAGTAAAACATGTCCTACATTCGGTATAAAAAGCGGATTTCGTGTCCAAACACGTCAATTTCTAAATGCCAGATTTTTTGCAGCGCCTGTTTTGCAAAGAAAAACTTAGGAATGTCGAGTTTTTATTTTTTACATGAAACTTTTGTTTAATGGTGTTACCACCTGATTGAGTTTCATACTCCCAAATTCAAGTTTGGAATAGTCTTCAAATCTATCTACAAGCAAAGGATATAATGCTCTCTTTTCTTTAGATATTCAAGAAAGGATTAAAATTAGGTGGTACAGCAAGGAAGAAATTTCGTCTCTAAAGTTGATTTTAGTACAAAGTAAGCCTTTGGGGTACAATTCATATTTGTGAACAAGCCTGCATTTTGCAAACTACCCTAGTGAGGAGCTGGCAAATTCAATTATGATTTGTCTGAGACTTCTGTCTTCGCTGAGGCTGATGTAAAAGTAACCGGATTTGCTGGATGGTCCCTCACAATCAAGCTAAGCACTTCAGGCCGTGCATAGTGCCCTACCACATCAAAATCAAACTTCGCCCTTGCTATATCTCCAATATCTAAGCACCATTTTGGTCAGTTACAACATCAGAGATCCATTCTCATAACAAAAGAAGTAAATCTATAGACAAAATATAGTTTTACATGAGGCTGATTTTTTACTCTTCATCATATTGATAGTTCTTGTGGGAATGAACAGCCTTGCACTAAATAGTATTTGATTATATTACAAAAAATAAAAAAGAACGAAGTTTTAATCTTTAGGGTCTGGTCTCTAAAGGAATTTTGTTCGACTTAACACTATCTTTTGTCAGATTCCTCCTAAGTGGTTTTCCGGGTTTATTCTGGAGTTGGAGCAGGCCTTATATCTACCAAAGAGAAGACACTTGTCCTCATAAAAAGTAGCCACTTCACAATTAAGTCACTACAGATTTTGGTTTTATGTGTGACACAGAGGATCAATAAAGCATGAAGCCTAAATTAGACTAATCAGTCAAGAGTGTCAGACCATATTACTTCAAAAACCACACATCTAAAAACATGAAGCCTAGATTAGACATTCCAATTTCGTGTACTGAAAGCATATAGACATTCCTGTTTCGTGTACTGAAAACATATAGACATTCCACTTTCATTCAAAAACATGGTTCAGTTTCCCTGCTAATTCTGCTTTGAGAGAAGAATATAATACCAGATTGGGAATCGGTCAGATTCTAAATGCTGATTATGGAACTGTATCCTGGCTTGCGGTTAGCACTAAAGGCATTTAACAAAGTTGAGGTAGAAGTTACAGTTGTTGAGTTGATCTGCAGATATATAGCACTTATCACCTCTTTTCACACTAATGGGCATGGCTTTTAGGCTGATTAGACCGAGTTCACAGAATCACAGCTTAGTCATTTCTAAAGCAAGGAAACTATGCAGCTGACGTACTAGCTATTATGGGCTCTCTTTGGACCTGATATGTGTCTTTTGGGCTCTACTCCTTCTAAATGTGCTTCACCTTTATTTTGAGGATATTATCAGGGTGCCTAGGTCCCATGAGGTCCTCAGTTTTTTCTATTGTTTTGGGCTTCAGTGTCCATTACAGCAAAATAAAATAAATAATGACCCAATTTGTAATACAGAAACTCTTAATTATTTTAATTTCTTCAAACACAGAAAACTGATTAACAATAGGAGAGTACCATAAAAAACATGGCATACCAAGATCTGCTGAGATGAGTGCCTCCCCGTCATAATTGGGCCCAGCAAGTATAGTTCCTGATGGTGATATGATAACACTGCCTCCAGCACAGACAACAGAATCAGGAGTAAGTTCCTCTTCCGTGCCTGAAAATATATACTCTGGTGGAGGGGGATAGTCTTTCCTTCGACAGAATTGGTTAGCTGATAAGACAAAGCACCCACCTTCCAAAGCAATATGGGTCATTGACGCTTGCCATAGATCCCTAGAATCAGCTGTAGGAGCACAATATATTTCAATGCCTACAAAACAAAAAATATTCCACATCAAATACTCCACTTCAAAGTTGTTGAAAGTGGAGTGCCAAAATCACTCCCCTTAATCTATACCAGATGATATAAAACTCTATATTGAACTTAAAACTCGCACAGCAAGCATGGAAATTTGAAGGTCTCAAACAGGCCCATGACCCAGAAGTAAAGTGAACAAGCCCTTCTTGTGTCTCATCGGTAAAAAGCTATTCTTTACTCTTATTACACTGAACTAAATCATCATAATATGAATTCTCAACCTAGAAGAAAGGAGAAAGTTAAGCAGATCAGGGGAAAACTAATATATTCAGAAAAATGAGTCAAAACGGGTTAATTAAGTGGGGCTTTTCAAGATTTCCAAGGGAAATGACTAACCTTTAGCATACATTGCTGTCCTTAAAAGTGGCATCTTATTTTCCCAACAAATGGCAGCACCTATTTTTCCAATTGGAGTATCAAACACAGGAATTGTGGATCCATCTCCAAATCCCCAAATGATTCGCTCTAATGCTGTTGGCATTATTTTTCGGTGCTTTCCCAGGTAGCAACCTTGAGAATCAAAAAACAGAACAGAACAATAAAGAGTATACCCTTCTTTCTCTATCACACCCATTACCAAGAATACCTTATATTTTCCAGCCATTGATGCCAATCGGTCAACTTCAGGACCTGCATTAATTAATAGAAATAGTGAATCTACATATTCATGCCGCTTCTTCATAAAAGTTAATAAAAAATAAAAAATAAAAAACTAAATCATACAGCCTCACAACTAGCAAACATTTGATAATAATTGTTTGAGCACACATCATCTTTCTTCATTTGGATTGATAGTAAACTTATTAGCATATTCCAGAGAGTATTTGAATTCCATCTATAAGGAAAAGAAAAACAAAACTTGGAATTGGATGACTTTTTACACAACATAGCTGATAAGAGCAATGTTCAAAAACCCAAGGTGTAAAATGGCCTACAGCAAACTAACCAAACCCTATCGTTTAGGTACATTCATGCAACCTGCAGTGGCTGGCACAGCTCAGTTATGTTGATCTAGACCAAACAAGGGCATATGGCTTAAGTATGTTCGCTGCATGGCTATATTCTGTTTGGATTGTCAAAGACTGCAGCAGAGTTTCTTTCAACAACAGGCTTCAGTGGAATTCACAGATTTGATTGAACTCCATACAGTCCACACAACTTTGACGGGATATTATATAGGATTTAACGGGACTTATCGCACTTCAACCACATACTTGATAAAATAACTCATCTAATAATTGGGTATTTTTTTTCTCTTCTCTTCTTCCAGAATACCCATATATGATGTCAAAGTTCTCAAGGCTCACATCAATATGCTGATCTTTTCATGCTATTGAAGATTGGACAATGAACAATCCAGGAGATCCCTGTTTATCCATGCTATGAAGTAATGATATATGAAGACCTTATCTACTTTCATTTCAACATGAAAAAAGGCAACCATAAGCAAGAGACACAACTTTTAAGTCCTTTGAAAAACTGATACAAAATCATGCAGAAAAGCAGTGGAGCAGAACCAAGGGAATATCTCACACACATGAGCTAATGTCCTTTTACAACTGGCCAAATATGATGAAGTCAATATGGTGATGTGCCATTATATATATTTGTCACACTAATTTGCATGTGTAAAGAAGACATCAAATCCTAAATATAAATCAAGAAATTCAAGACCATCATAGAAAAAATTAAAATATAAAAAATACTAATATATCACATAGTAATAGAGAGAGCACTTTCCTGAAAACTCAACAAAATTTGGTCGATTCATAAAACCCAGATTAGACAACAGAATACTTTTAAGGAGTATTTACAAACAATTATTTAAATACCACCATACTTAAATACAATATTTTGAAATCCACAATGAATACCCCTAATATTTTAAAAATCCAAATTAAACTTCTAAAATTTAAATTGAATACACCCTCTAGTCAAGCGGTCATGCCATTCTTGGCACAGAGTCATGTGGGTTTCAAGATGAATATTTTGAAAGTGGAAGTAGAAGAAAAAACAGTATTGAAAAGATAGTTTGTTAGAAAAATTGAAGTATCAGCCAATAGGTCTACAAAGGTTGTGTGTCAAGAATATGACCAAATGGGTGAGCTTGATATGGTCATTCCAGGCACAGCATGCTAACCAGCATGCACGGGATGTATATCTGTGTTGTGCCATGAAAACTGCAAACAGGCTGGGCCCTGTTTTACACCTCTAATTGCTCATTTTTAAGTCGTCTCTGCATCTACGAACTTAATGAAGATACATAATCTACAGATTCTTCAGGTACGTGATAGGGATGACGAAAGTTATCAAATGATACCCAAGGAATTCAGAAAACAGAAATTTCACTTGTTGTTTTTCTTTTCAACTTTCGACAGAGGTGTTATGGAATTTTGACAATCTGAAAAGTCTGGAAAAGGCTTCATTCAAAGGTTAGCCACCCGCCCCATTGTCCTCCCACAATCTCACTCTTTCCCATCACCCACTGCAATCTGAGAACACTTGTAAAAAGTGTTCATCCCAACATAAATGTCCTTCCAGGGGGCTTCTACTCAATCCTGTGATAACTCAATCCTGTGATAACTGGGTTAGAATCGCATCCCTTTTCGCTATAACAATACTTCTGATTACTACCATGCCGCAGAGAATCTCTCTCTAGAGGAACGAGAGATTCTTTGCCACTAAATTTCCGATCTCCAGATCTCCTTTCTCTTTACTTTTGGAACCCAAGTTCCACTTAATAAGGTGGTCCTTCTGCCCTTCTCTGCTTCCTTCCCATAGAAATTCCTCATCAACCCACCAACCTCTTTTCCGTGCCAACTGGAATTGGGAAAGAAACAAATAATATGTGGGTAAACTATAGTGAACTGGTTGAATCTAAGTCAATCTACCTCCCCTTGATAGAATGCCTTCAATCTACCTCCCCTTGATAGAATGCCTTCTTTCAACCTTCCAATCTCTTTTCAACTCTCTCAATCACATGATTCCAAAACAAAGCGTCCTTAGGTACATTCCTTCAAACTAAAGAACCTTGGCAGAGATTCATAAAACCCAGATTAAACCAGAATATTTCCAGACATTTTGAAATACTTCTTTGAATACCACCATACTCGTATACATTCAATAAATTAAAAATCTAATTAATTACCCTTCTAAATTGGGCCATGCCATTCTTGACACAGACTCATGCAAATGTAGAGAGACTTCAGGGAAGGGAAATAAACAAAAGAACAAAAAATAAAATAAAAACAAAAGGAGCAAAAGACATTTTCTTTGAGATCATGGAGGGGTTACAAGAACAATAAGTTCTACAAATTTCGCCAATCTAGTCATTCTACGAAGGTTGCGTCTAAAACATATAACCAAATGGCTTGATATGGCCATTCCAGGCACAGCATGCATGGAATGGATATCTGTTATGTGCCTTGACATCTTTAAACAGGCTAGACCCTGTTTTACATCTCTAAATTGCTAACTCTTAAGTTGTCTATGCACCAATAATAACTTAATTTAATATACAGAATCCACATAAATTCTTCATGTAAATGATAATGAAATATACAGAATCTACATATATTTTTCATGTGTGATAGGGATGACTAAATGGTATCAAATGATACCCAAGAGGTCCAGCATACAGAAATTGTACTTCTTGCATTACATCTGTTGCCAGAATTTACTTAAGACGATGCACTACTGAGGATGTTGTTTGCACATTGACCAGGATGTACACCTAGAATACAGGAATAATCAAGTCCCACCAGTTAAACTTGCCTAAAAATTATTTCTCATTTGAAAGAGAACATAACTAAAGTTTCTTCGGTCCAAAGTAAAGATCTAAATAGCAACCAACAGTTAAACTTGAAGTTTAAGCATAAACTGACATGTCACTGCACATACTGTATTTCAATGCAGCATTCGATTAATCTTGCACTCTGATGAGGCCAACCCATTTCAGTATGCATAACTAAAGCATTGAAAAGCACAAAAAAAAA
>LYNE01000977.1:37046-49652 GCA_001662545.1 Rosa x damascena | reverse complement strand
AAAAAAAAAAAAAAAAAAAAAAAAAAAAAAAAGGAGAAGAAGGAAGCGGCCCATTTTGACCAAATGATTTCCAACCTCCGACCCATTTTTGTCAAAAGGACTTTTCAACCACCCGCAACCAATATTTCGACCAATCTCTCGACGACTTCAAAAAGAGGTATTTTTTATTAAATGTTTTTGCTTTCTGTACTTTCAATTTCTCCTCTTTTTCTCGGGGACTTGCAACCTCCCTTCTTCTACCCCCCCTTGCTTCATCATAGGGGAGACTAAATTAAGCCGAACTGTGGGGGTTCGTGCTCACTCAAAGCTTAGAGCTTGTTGAGATCTCCAAACTTAAAGTTTGTAGAGAATTTATGATCGACCACTTACGTCATTGTTTCAATTTAATCCAATATCCCTTGGAATCGAATTTCTTGGAAGCGACTACGCTCGGAAATTCCTAATTTCTTGGAAGCAACTACGCTCAGAAATTTTATTTGTTTTCGTGGTAGCCTTTTCCGCTCCGAAACTAACCCTAATTTCTTGTTCCCTTTCAGGATGAGCAACCTGAACAAATTGGACTTTGCTCCATTGGGAACAACTGGCTCTGAATATCACAGGTGGGATCGTGATGTCCGCCAGCATCTCAAGGCTGATGGAATACAGAATACGATTCTCGAGCCTAGCAAGGACGTGCTAACTGTTGAGCAAGCTCAAGCTCAAGCTTTAGAAGCAAATAGAGCAGCCTTAGAGGCAAATAAGGCGAAAGCCATCATCCTAATGACTCATCATATGGATGATTCGCTCTAGTACGAGTGTATGAATGAAGAAGACCCTAGAAGGCTGTGGGTCTTACTCGAAGAAAGATTTGGCAACGTCCGTGACTCCCTGCTTCCTGACCTAGAAGTGAGATGGCATAGCCTCCGCTTCTGTGATTTCAAGTCAGTTTTTGACTACAACTCGGAAGCACTTCACATTAAATCCTTAATGAAATTTTGTGGTAAAGAGATCACAGATGCGAAGTTGATTGAGAAAACTCTCTCTACCTTCCCTGTCTCTACATTGATGGTTGCTAAGAACTATCGAATTGATGTTACTGCAAGACGGATTACAAGGTTTCATGAGCTCATTGGAGCTATGAATGTCGCTGAAAAGCATGACAACATCCTTGTGAAGAACTATAATTCGAGATCCGTGGAAATAGAGCATATTCCGGAATCCAATTATAGTCGCGCCCCTAAGAGAAGGCGCCAAGAACAAAACCCTAACCTTAGGGATACTTCTGAACTTTCTGGTCCATATAATCGTTCTACTTGGGAAGGTAACCGCCAATATAGGCGAACACAAAACCGAATAGGTCAACGTGAAAAGAGAGAAGGAGGCAACGCCTCTGGCCATGTTGGTGGCACCACCAACACTAAGAGCCATCTAAATGACACTTTCAAAGAGCCTCAATCAATGGAGTTTGAGCAAAGAGATGTATGTTCTCGATGTGGAGTGTCTGATCATTGGGCACACATTTGTAGAGCTCATGAAGAAATCGTCACAGCCTACAAAGTATATTGTGAAGCATGAGAAGCTCACTATATGGAACAAGAAGATCAAGAAGATGATCTAGAGTGAAGGGTTGAAGACTACAAATCTGGCTGGGATCAATAGATCGCCAATTCTGTTTAAGTCTTTATTTTCCAAGAGATGTAATAGGCAATTGCCATATACTTCATAGTAAATGCCAATGGTTTAAGTCTTTCTTCAAAGTAGGCTCACCCAAAATAAATGTGATGTCTAGGAAGGTTCTGAGATTAGTGGTACTTAAGCGAGCCTTGCTCCACTGACATCTCTCTACTCACCTGGTCACATTTATTTTGGAATTACCGAAAGAAGTTAGATGACTACCATTGTTTTGCATTAGGTAGCATTTTGGATTAGATTTTCTTTGGTCAAAGAGATAATGATGTAACTCCGTTGGCTTATGAATAAAATTTCGAGTTCTTTATGACTCCATTTTGATTATGAGCATATGACTTTTGTGACTACGGTGGCTGGGTCATCAATATTAATTCAAGGACATGGAATAGCCCAAGTTCCCCCTGCCAAATGGCACCTTGATTACTGTCGCAAAAACTCTCTACGCTCCTAGGGCAAATCGCACCGATGAGTAGCCAACGGATTTCATGCTAAAACGCATGTAGAGAACGAAAATAAGTTCCTTTGCAATACCTCTAAAGATTGTGAACAAAGGAGCATCTTAGAGAAGTTTATGTGTCTCTCTAGAGGACTTTATGTCACTATTCGAGCTATTAAATCCAATAAAGTTATGAGAGAAGGTCTCTTGGATTTAGACACATATTGGCTTTGTCATGACAGGATAGATCATCCTAGTCATGATATGATGATCCGTCTACAACAGACTTCACATGGACATCTTTTCTATCGAGCGAAATGAAGCATGAATCAAAAGTTGATTTCTGGATTAAGTATGACCGACACTGCTGCCTAGGGCACCGCCTCCTTCCACCACCAGCCTAGGGCTGGCATACTCCTTATCCATGACGCCATGGATGGCGTCCATCATGGTGATGGAGCCTCAGGTGATGATGCAATCACCAACTTTGCTTCAAATAGCGTTTCAGACGCTCCGGCCCAACCAAAATCTTCATTGGTTACTTCTAAAGCCTCTCGCACATTTTACAAAGCCAGTTACTTAGGGAAACTAGGACTGAGACCGTCATATGCAAAGGATATGAAAATACTCATTATGTTCTTATAGAGAATCCGTAGGGATTCTCTGGACTGATTCAACCAACTTGCGGACGTTTAAATATCTTATGATGTTGGTTGACATGCAAACACGCTGGTCACGTGTTGTGCCATTGTCCACTTGTAATGCAATGCTGCTTATGAAACACTCCTAGCACACATCATATAACAACAGGCTCACTCCCCGAATCATCCTATTCAGTCAATTAGATTTGATTATGCTAGTGAGTTTACATTGAAGACTTTCGATGGTTATTGCAATAGGACTGATGTTGGACATTATATTCCCATGTACACACCTAAATGGTCTCGCGGAAATGACTACGATGGTAGTTTGGATATTGGTAATGCGCACCAATCTCTTTATATCCGCTTGGGGTGATGCAATATTGCATGCAACTATACTAATTCATCTACGACCCACCGCCACTCAATCTACCTCTACGTTACAGCTAGTGACTGGGTACAAGTATCGTACTGACGCATATTTGAGTGTGCTATTTATGTGCCAATTGCTTCGCCACAGCGTACTATGATGGGTCCTTACAGACGAATGAGAAACTCAGTTGGATTTGAGATTTCAACAATCGTCCACCACTTAATGCCCTTGCCAGGCGACCTCATTACCGCTAGATTTGCGGGTTGTCACTTTGATGGGACAGTCTTCCCGTCGTTAGGGGGAGATAAGAACATGGATGTTCAGCAGGAACGACAGGAATTGTCGTAGTCTGTCCCCACTATGTCTCATCTCGATTCCTATTAAAGTATGCTGCAAACAAGTCTGCAAGGAATGACATCCTTACGAGAGGACGCAGCACCACCCTACATAGAGGTAGGCATGGCGCCAACGCCATAGAGAGTGGCACTTTAGCTTTACAGGTCATGGCCCCAACTAGGATGCGTGGGAGGCCCGTGGGTTCGAATGATACTTTGGCACTCTCCAATCCTTTTATCATCGACACTCAAAATCCGTCTCATGAGTATCTTCCGGATTATGGTTATCATTAGGGGACACCTCAACGTCAGAACCTATTCTTGAGAATATAGAGCTCTATGAAACTTACACTAGTGTACATGACACGTGGGATAGAAACTCCATCATAATTGATGATGTAGTTGCGCATTTCGTTGCGCATGAGTTTGTTGAGTCAAATGATATCGAACCACGCTCCGTTGATGAATGAATGCCAACGTAGAGAGATTTGGCCTAAATGGAAAGATGTGATACAGGTTAAGTTGGATTCTCTAACAAAGAAGAAGGTTTTTCGAGCCAGTAATGCCAACACCTCATAACATAAAACCTATTGATTAATGGGTCTTCATTAGAAAGCGTGATGAGAAAAAAAGATGGCAATCTAGCCTTATGGTGCAAGGGTTCTCACAAAACGCCTGGAATTGACTACGATGAGACAAATTCTCTCGTAATGGATGTCATTGCACTCCACTACCTTGTCAGTTTGGTAGTTTCCGAATAACTGAACATGCAGCTTACAAATGTGGTCACTACGTATGTCTATAGGGATCTAGATACGGAATATAAATGAAGGTTCATGGTGAACTTCATTTACCTAAGTCAATTGGCTCTAGACCACGGAGCGCGTTTACAAAGAGGTTGAAAAGCTCACTAAAATGACTACTTGATTGGGAAGGGATATTCCCATGCGTTTCCATAACAAGTTTTGGTTTCTATCGCGGTTCATATTGGACATGATCTTCATTAGAAGCCTTAAAGATTTAAGGAAAACCGCTGAACACTTGAAATCCGATTTTTGAGATGAAGGATTATGGGAGAACACGATTATGTCTTGGTTTGGAACTTGAGCATCGTGTTGATAGATGCTTAGGCATTTTGACAAGGTCAAGCCTTCAAGCACCCCCATGATCGTCCATAATCTTAATCCCGAAAAGGATCCTCTTCGTCGAAAGGATGATGACGAAGATGTACTAGAGGCAGAAGTGCCTTACTTAGTACAATAATTGTACTTATCCCAATGCACAAGACCGGACATCTCATATGTTGTGAACTTGTTAGCTAAGCTATAGTTGTGCGCCAACGTGATGCCATTGGATTGATGTAAAAGATATCTTTCAGACTTGAGAGGTACGATTGATATGAGCATGCTTTATCCCTACAGAAAGATGATGGATTCGGACCCATCACACACCAGGAACGCCGCCAACACTGGCCTGCGTCCCCTCTTCCCATCCCAAAATGAAGTTAGCGTTTTGGAAGGTTTTGCTGATGTTGGGTATCTCTCTGACCCACACAAATGTCATTCCCAAACTGGTTAAGTGTTCACCATGGGTAAAGACTGCGATATCTTGGAGGTCTACATAATAGACCATAGTCGCTATATCTTCGGACCATGCAGAGACTATTGCTCTTCACCAAGAGATTCGGGAATGTATATGGATTGGATCCATAATTACGCATGTTCGAAAAGTTGTGGTTTGAAGTCTACCACAAATGAGCCTGCACAAATGAAGCAAGGCTACATCAAAAGCGACAACACCAAGGATAATCAGCAACAACGGACTTCCCTCAAGATCAAAGTGAACCAGATTCAATCTGAGGACAGTGTGGCAGGCTTGCTCACTAAGTCATTGCCTAAATTCCACTTTCGAGAAACATGCATCGTTTGCGGAAATTATCTGAACTCCCATGATCGTAGTCATCAGGGGGAGACACAAACATCAGGGGGAGATGTCTACATGTTCATCTTGATACGTGAAGGGTGTGTTGTGCTCTTTTTCCCCTTCGACCGAGGTTATTTTTGTCCCACTGGGTTTTTGTTACTCGACAAGGTTTTTAACGAGGCAACAAGAGAAGCACCGCATTTGGGCAACACAAGGGGGAATGTTTAAGGAAATCTCTTTTCTGTGTTTGGCCCAAACTCTAGGTTACTTGACCTAGTGGTAATAGGGTTAAATTAGAAGGATCTAGATTCCTATTCAATGTACGATTACTTTCCTTGTATGATTGAGATTCTATGCATTGTAATCCTCTATATAAAGAGACCCCTATTATCAATGAGAACACACAGCAATTCTCTCTCAAATATCGTTTCCCTAAAACACATATTTAATTTTTTATATATTTTAGCAGCTGCACCAGACTCTTGAAACTCCGTTTGGTATCATGGTTTGGGTTAATTTTTGCTTATTTTTAACATTTTGGTCTTTCAGCCCGTTTGGTAAGTTTTCCAAATATGAGTTTTTTTTTTTTACTTTTATTTAAAATCACGGTAGAAAACATCAAATATCAAAAGCGCATCCTACTTTTTCTTATCAGCATTTACAGAAACGCTCTCTCAAGATACGCTAACTTAAATGAATTTTTGTGAAATCCTAAAACACCCTTGTTGAAACTCATGATTGACACTGCGAAATCCAATTCTGGTGAGCACACTTGTTTAGTTTTCTACTCAAATCTACGCGCGCTTGCTTTGTTTCTCTTCAAATCTGCCCGCGCTTGCTCCATTTTCTCCTCAAATTTGGGCGCATTATCTTCTTTCACGTCTAGGGTTTGTCTCTTATATAAAGTCTACAAAGGTGTTTTTCTTCTGTCGTTCTTGTCAAGTTTGTTTGATTAAGGAGTTAGAACTGTACATGAAAATAAATACAAATCTATATCCAAATGAATACATGTAGATAGACATTTCTGTGCAAATAGAGCAAGGATACATACAACATCATCAATCCCAGATTTCCAGAAAATATTAAAACTAGAAGAACTGCATACTTACTTGAAGAACTTGATTCATTCATTTTGATCTTCTCCTGATTACACCTTTATGATTCTCTACAAGTAGATGGGACTATTTTATGAATGAGAAAAGGGACGTGTATTAGCAGGGACCAAAACCTGATTATATATGAAGCTTAGCCATGCATGACAGTTTCTTCCATCAAGAAACTGTCATGCCATTTCAACTGCTTTTTCAAATTTGTCTTGAACAGATTTGTCCTAATAACTGTACTCATTTGAATTTAAAATCAAAACAGATTAATGAGGTAGACTAACATGATTTAATTACATCTGCAACCTCAATTTGATAATTGAATTCCGTACCGGTCACATATATATGTCTATGTCCAGCTTAATACAATGTCTTGTTCTTAAGACATCTAACATAAGGCTCTCTCTCTCTCTCTCTGTCTCTCTCTCTCTCTCTCGCACTAGATGAATTTAGATGCATTAACTTGTACATGAATTTGGTGATTTCTCTGCAAATAGGCCAGTAGGTTCTCTGATTAATCGATCAAAGTTTTTAGTTTTTGGGTTCTTATTATTTGTTTTGGATTTTGTTTTGAAGCGTGTATATATATACACACAAACACACACGCACACACATATATATCATGTATCATGTGGTAATGTTATGTTTGTTGGTTCAACATTATAGGGTTACAAGTTCAAGTTCGTTAAATGCAACGTACTTTTAGAGGTTAAATTTTTACTGAAAATTTTACTAAACCTTGAGTCCACATGAGTCATCTATTGATTAGTTTTTATCTGGCTATTAGCACTTTACTACTTACATGAGCCTTGCATATGGCTATAAGATAGTCCTTATTGAAGATTGAAACTATAATTTATTGGGAAGAAGCTTTATATATAGGTCGTTAAAGTTCATGATCTTTTCCTTATTGAAGATTGAAACTATAATTTACTAGGAAGAAATATAAATTGGTAGTACTTTATAGACCGTTAAAGTTCATGACCTTTTCCTTATTGAAGATTGAAACTATAATTTGTTAGGAAGAAATATAATTGGTAGTGCTTTATAGGCCGTTAAAGTTCATGACTTTTTAGTTTTTGACGTGAAATTCTTGTAGGTAACATGTTTCAAGGTAGGAAAGTCGAGGCTGTAAGACACATAAAAGCTTGTATTTCTTAGGCTTAAGCAAACATAATTTCTTAGGTTATGATGTTGTAGAAACACTGTTGGAGAAATTACAATAAAATTATAATTCCTATCTGAGAAACTTGTTGACAATAGGCTGAGGTGTGGGTATCTCACTCTCTTTAAGGAGATTCAAACCATCTGCGGAACAATGTCGGTGCACCAGAAATCTCTTGACTCGTTCCCTCCATGATACAACAGCCCAACAATAAGTTGTACGGCTCACACCAATCTACACAAATTGGAGGAACCTAAAGTTCCACCAAAAGACACATTTCTTTGGCCAAAAAACACACAAGACACTTTGGGGGATTTTGGAAAGAAAGTTGATGGGTGAATATAATAGAGTGAAAGTTTTTGTATATCTAAGCATGCAACAAATGGTGCTATTTATGAGCTCCGATTTTTACGTACCACATATACACGCGCTCGGTTTAACGTCCTCTTGTGAGCCCCATAAAATTTTGTTTAATTTTCGAAGATAATTTTCGCCAATAAAATTTTTCCGCAAGGTGATTAAAGTGGAGGAAATGGCATTGTAGGTCATTTTGGTCCCAAAATCCCGATTTGGGCTATTCGAACCAAGTTTTGACTGAGATTCCTTCATTTGGGCCTAGAAGGTCACATAAGTTTATTGAGACAATGGCTTGTTGAAGTTTCGAAAACGATAAATTGAGTTGTGACAAAGTTTTGAATTTTTAGTTTTAACGAAATCGAGTTTAGACTCTAGGCGTAGTCGAGAAATTACAAAGGACGAGAGAAAGGATAGTTACGAGCCCAAAACCCGAAGGAAATCAGCTAGGAGAGTTCCGCAATTCATCGCAAGGGCAAAATTGGTATTCCGCGTACACAAGTATAAATAGAAACTTAAGCACCCAAAACCCTTATTCTCTCCTTCCTCTCCCCCTCGTCTGCGTACTCTCTCTCCCCGATCTCTCTCTTTATCTTCTTCTTCTTTCCTCTGCTACCACCGGAGGCTCCATCTCCGGCCACTCGCTCTTGTCACCATGACCACCATCGATCCAGCATCCAAATTCGACACAAGCCTGAGCCTTATCGTCAACATGCATCGCCGGCAGCCTCCGCGATCGACAACCCAAGGTTGCGACGCCACTGTTGCTCGACCTTCATCGATTTCCGACCATCACCTCGCCACAACGACGCCACCGCCTGACTCAGCAAGCAACAAGGAGCAAAACCCAGGAGTTTCGCCATCCACCGAAGCCGGAAAACCACCAAACGAGCCCGCCGGAACTCGTAGCTAGCTCTGCATGCCTTCGTTCCCCAACCTCCCGTCCAAATCGAGCTAAACTACCTCCGTAGATGTAATCAGCGCCTCACTACCCACCTGTTTCTAAGACGCCGACCTCCGATTCCAACCAGAGACGCCGTATGCGCCGTCGCTGTCGCCTGGACCACCATAGCTCCGCCTCTCACGGTCATGGGATCATCTCTGTTAGGTAATTTACATCATCCTAAACTGGGTTGAAGCCTCTATTCCGATTTAGACTAAAAACCCTAATTTCTATTGTTCTAATTGGATTGTGTGAGGTTTGGAGAATCTGCGTTTTTGGGTTTGAAGAGGAGAGCCTGGAGCTGAGGTTTCGATTAAGTCACCCTTGAAGAAGAAATGGTAAGGACACTCTGCAGTTTCTGTTTTGGATAAGAAAGTTGGTGATGGGTTGATTGTTGATTTTGTTCTACATGTTAGGGGTTCGAATGGTTGATGGTGTTTTGGTGCAGCCATGTAAATCGACTTCTAGTTTTGGATAGAAGAATGGTAAGGGACTGCATCTTGGATATGTTTGGCTATGTTCTTTGTAGTGGTCGAAAGTGTGTGGTTATGTTGAGTAAATAGAATGAGATATGGTTATGCTGCTTGTGTATTAAATGTTATGTTGGAAACTTGGCATGAATCGGCTTATTGAATAGAGGAGAATTGTCTTGAGAATTAAAAAGGATGAATTTGTTGTCAACGTCGAAATGTAAAATAAGAATGGAATCGGTGGTTTGGTCAAATGCTTGAGAAAAGTGGTAAATAAGAATGACCGGTTTTGGATAAGTGAATTATTATGTGGGATGTTCAATTTAAGGTCCATGAATAGAAATATTCCAAACCTATCATATCCCGAATTTATCGTATAATGAAATTATTCGGGAATGGTGGTTGCTATTTAATTGCTTAAGGTTTAAAAGCTAAATGAAATGAGGTCAAACTGATTGACCGAAAACTTTAACATGGAAAAAAGGAAAATGTGATCACCATATCCTGAATGTGCGTTACTACGTTAAGTGAATTGTTCGGGAAAGGTAGTCGTCATTTGTTTTCTTATAGTAGTAGTGCTAAACAATTTTTGGGTCAAAGTGCTAAGTATAATCACAATATCCTAAATGATTCAAATGCTACATCATTTGGATTATTTGGGAATGGATGATAAGTTTTAACGACTAAAAGAAAATTCGATGGGTTTCAAGGAAGTTAAATAAATACTTTGGTTGCTCGGTTAATTGAGTTATAGTGTAGTCAATGTACTCATTGATTTAATTTTATTTCAAAGGACTCGAGCGTGTGCACATGGATTTGGACAAATGATCGAAATTCGGGAACGAACACGAATGTAGACGAGCACTCCATATCCAGGTAGGGTGAGTTGTCCCTTCCTTGTTAGAGGCTTTTCGATATATGTGGAATGCTATTCTAAGATAGTATGTTGCCTGCAAGAACGTTTTTGGTTATTCATTAGTCGATGCCTCGTGATACATGTGTTTTCAGAACTGATAATTGCCAATTGCGAAAACCGAGGCTAGACTTGCATGTTGAGATACTGTACCCTTGTATGTTTAAACTTGTGACCTGAAAGTGAATGGGACCTAGACGCGTAGATTCCTAGGGATCCCACGGTGTCGATAACCGTGAACCTCCGGAGGGGGCCGTGCTCCTATGTTTGTCGAGGAAGAGTGAGTACAGACAGTGAACCAGTCATAGGAGACTCAGGGCCAGGAAATGGACACTTTCGCTACTTGTAGTCACGGGGACTACAGAGTAGTTGGCCGGTTCTCGAAGGATGACGAACTGGGTCGGTCACCGATTTGTTTTATTTTAGCCGGCAGGTAAGTATCTCGGAGCTCCAAATTGTGTGAAGCATACTGTATATGCTTTATAAAAGAAATAAATGTTTGTGGTTGCCTCTTTTTAAAGTGTTTTTGATAAACGTGCACAATATTATGTAGTAAATATTTTCAAGTATATTATTATTTTCAAACCTAGCCTGGTTGGGTCGGCCCCTACTGGACATGCGAGGACGAAAGCTCACCCCTACAACAGTGTGCAGGTTTTGAGCATGTGGTCGGGAAGCGTATAGGAGAGGCACATGGCTCGGCTTGGCGTATTCCTCTTTGTCTTTACTAAAGTACGGTTTTGGGTCCATTATCGGATTTCGAAGTAACTTATTTATTTACTTTCTTACTAATTTATTTATTTATTTCATACTCGCTTACAAAACTTCTGAGAGACCCGTAACCCTGGGGCGCGTCTCCCATGCTTGTCGTTACTTAGTGATTTATTTTATTTTCCAAATTGGGCTCCGATTGCAAGCCCAAAACTCTTAGCCCATTTCAAATTCCGCTTTTGAAAATGTGTTTCTTGGTTGCTAGAACGACTTGTCCAAGAAAATGTTTTGTAAACCAACAGTTTGTACCCAAAAGGCCTTGCGATTTCGGGTTGATGAGTTATCGGGATATTATTTGTGACATGTCGGTTTCTCATTGGCTCGGGGTCACGGCGCTGTGGGACCCCTCTCTCGGGTCACCACACCTCTACAACTTTCATGAAAGGAGGAGAGTACTTGCTCCTAATCTTGACCTCTTCTGTCTCTCTGATCTCCAAATCCAGAAACAAATTGATTAGAAAGTTTAAACCTTGAAATGGGCAGGGCCTCAGTATTCATATACACCACCACTCACAAACCCATCCTCTTCGACCCAAGGACCACTAACTACAAGTGGGAGATTGAGCACTTGGATCAAGATTCAGCCCCACCGCTGAGTGTCCACGAGAAGAAGATCAAGAATTTGAGTGATTGCTAGGGAGAAGATTCAAATCAAGAAGATTGACAACGCCACGGAGAGGCAGGTGACTTTTTCAAAGAGGAGAAGAGGGCTTTTGAAGAAGGCCAAGGAGCTTTTAGTTCTCTGTGTTGCAGATATTGCTCTTATCATCTTCTGTTCTACCGCACATCTCTTTGAATGTGCTAGCTTAAGGTCTCTCTTCTCTCTCTTTTTTCACATCCTTCAAAGTTCCTTCACTTGGGTGGACGAAGGATTGTGAACTTGGGATCTCCCAGATGGATTTGTTCTGAAATTCTTGTTCAAGACTTTTGACTCTCTTTTAGGTTCTTTGTTCAAATTTCGAGATGGTTTTGTTGAAATTGAGTTTCTGATTCATTTGTTATCAAAGATTGTTTGCTTTGATGAGCACCTAGAGTTCTTTTATTTTAGGTGATCGAAAACAACACTGAATACCTCCGCCGTCAATGGCTGCGTCTCCCCCAAAACGACGTCATCGACATCATCGACTCTATCAATCTCTTCCACTCCCAGCTCAGCTTAATATCCAGATTAGCAATCAAAAATCAAATTTAGTTAACAAAAATCAATTGCCAAGATTAATGGCCAGATAATCAATACCCGAGTTCATGCCTAGAGACATCAATCTTCAATTGTTTTTTTTTATTTTTCTGGGTTTTGTTCATCGAGTGGAAGAGTTTCATGGACGTTGAGGACTACTTGAATGATGAGAAGAAGTTCAAGGTCACCAATAGGCCATTGGTTGGTTGATGTCAACCCCGGCGACGACTTTATCACCAAGCACGAGTTGACTCAGAGGGAAGTTTTGTGTAGGACTCATAGGGATATGGAGCTTCATGTTAAGAATTGTGACGTCTTTGTTTTTTTTTTTTTT